>CM060908.1:99328104-99375604 GCA_030737815.1 Allium fistulosum | reverse complement strand
TTTAGCGTCTAGACCTATTTCTTAGTTCAAGATCCCTCTTACTAACTGGAATAAAAGAATTAGTAGATCTGTTCCACCCAAAATGGGCATGGGTTATGAACTTATAATCATGGAATCGACTCGATCATCAGATTATAAGTTCATTCCATACCGGACCAGACCGGAATAGGGTTATGTACATTCTTATTATGAGAAGGGGTCATTCGAGCATATGTAAATAGATACTATGTTTCCATATGGATCCCTACATCGTTACATTCTATTTAGGATTAGGAATAGGCGTAATCGGACCTGCTTTTGACATATCTATCGTTATTTGGGTACCATATTCACTTCTTTGGGCTTCTATTGAATCGAGAAATATGTTTGATTGTACATCTTTTTGATATATAGGGTATCCTACGGATAATTCAAATCGAAGCAATTTGATGTCTGACTCGGGCCTATATGACATGACCGATCGATAGAAATACCCCAACACTCCATCCACCTTTGTCCATATATTCCATATATCACACTAGATAGATATCATATTCATGGAATACGATTCACTTTCAAGATGCCTTGATGGTGAAATGGTAGACACGCGAGACTCAAAATCTCGTGCTAAATAGCATGGAGGTTCGAGTCCTCTTCAAGGCATAATATTGAGAATGCTCATTGAATGAGCAATTCAATAACAAATTTCAGATCTAATAAATATTGATATACCGAGTATCTTATCTGTTGATACGAAGTATTCCGGTGATCCCCACGATTTGAGTCCGAGCAGTTGGAATTGGAATAGGTTCGACAACAGATCATGAAATCTTGGTGATCTTCTCTATCTAATGAATGAGGAGTCCGTTTGGAAATCGTCCGCCCCGCGCAACCCCCCGAGTATATGATTCAACAGGAATCACACATGGGTAGATTGATAGAAACCTCTAGTAAAATACCCACCAGTGCCCGTAACCCAGCGGATAAAGTACATTACATAGTATATTTTAGGGATTGGCCACTTACCCATTCAGTGACTTTGGCACTGGACGTTCCCAAAATGGGTACTATCGGGTTGGGTGAATTAGAGAATAGACAGACGGCTGTTGGCATTCCAGCTTTCCTTCTCTTTTCAGGGCCTATCCGAAAGAGAATCCAGTACTTCTTGGTCGTGAATAGGACGAACCACCTCCATGGATATCTTTGCTTCGGAACAAAACAATTAGAATTAGGCTCGGTCAACCGGAATATGTATTATCCATATGGGAGATCTTCCAATTGAGAAGATCCATCGACCCGAGACGAAGAGAAAGGTCTATCTATTTTCTTTAGTTTTTCAGTTAAACCAATGATTCGTTATTGGAGCAGATAGCAACAATCGTTTCATCGGACATGCGTATTTTTTCTTTTCTGATGGATTTCCATGGTTTCATTAATGGAAATTCTTTGATGTAGTGAGTAATAGGCTCTGGTTGTTCACCGTTCAAGAATTCTTGTTTAGGAAGTTCATATCATCCATATATAGTGTTTTGATCTAAGATTTCAATTCTTTGATGCTTCAGCAGTAGCATATTGCTCCATGGAGCTAAGGTCCAAAATATGGAATAAATAAGTGTTTCCACGACTCTACCACCTGACCAATTCTGTTCCACTTAATCCCCTTTTCATGGCCACATATCTTTACGGCTAAGGAATGGGAAATCTTTCCCCTATTACATGAATCAAATATTTCATTTCATCCAGGAAAAGCCATCTCTTTCTCCACAATGTCTTTGCCATTTGATCCAATAGCGTTCCGTTAGATAAGAAGAGATTTGATAAATACAGATAACTCTCGGATGGAGTATTAGAACGGAAAGATCCATTAGATAATGAACTATTGGTTCTAAGCCATCTCTGGCGATGAATCAATAATTCGAAGTGCTTTTCTTGCGTATTCTTGATGAACCAGTGTCTAGATATAGATGTAGAAGAATTTGTTTAGGAAGTAATAAGCCCCTTTGACATCTCTTCATCTGCAAAGAATTCTCGACGCGAAAACACAGAGACAAAGGGATGGTCTTTGAATAGGAAAAAGAATGGATCTATAGGGTCCCAAATGAATTGGCTTATTCGAAAAAAGCATTGTTCTTTGGATGATCTATCTCGTGTCTGGTACTGCATGGTTCCACTCTATAAGAACTCCGAATCATTCTCTTGAAGCTCATCCGTTTTATGATAAATGATCCGCTTGCCCCGAAATGACTCGGCCCAATAGGGAAATCCCAATTCAGTGGACCTTTCGATACAATCAAATAGATTGCCACAAGGGCACCATATTCTAGGAGCCCAAACTATGTGATTGAATAAATCCTCCTCTATCTGTTGTGGGTGGAGGGCCCCTTCCCCTTCTTCAAACTCCGATTCGTATTTTTCATAGAAAAATCTCTGATCAACGATAGAAAAAGATCCATTTGCATCATATCTAACGGATTCCTTGGTTCGGACCGAAGAAGTAATGTCACTCGATTATTATCAAACTGACTGCAATCCTTTTCTGTCTGTGAGGATCCCGACAGAGTGCCTTTTACTTCTAATAGGCCATGAACTAGATCAGAAGCATTCTCAACGAATCCATAAGAAGTGATCCTATTTTTTTCACCGGATGCGGGTCCGGGTGAAGACCAAAGATCTTGATCGACCAATCCGGCAGAACAACTCAAAAGATAAAGAAGTATCGTTAATTTCTTCATGCTCGTTCCAAGTTTGAAGTACCATTTGTACAAATAGGAATCTCCTTCCTTACACGATTTCTTCTTCATATAGATAGATATAGGATCTATGGGGCAATTACATAGAAGTACATTTTGTGCAACAGCCCTTCCTATCTGATAGAAAAAGACCCTATGATCCTAAACCGATCTTACCTGGGATCGCAAATCCCAAGTTTGTCTATGAAGAGCAGATCTAATTGTATTAGTTTCTATAATTGATTTCTTCTGTGTAATACTAATTGATAGGGCCTCATTGATAACTGCTACAAGATCTCGTGCATTAGAACCCATGGTTATGGACCCGAATCAGTTAGTATGGAACATTTTCTTTTCCAAGTGAAATCCCCTAGTATATGAAAGAATGAAAAAGTGCTTTCATTGTTGTGGAATAAGAAGCCTTCATATCTTAATGCATGTATTTAATTTATTAGTAGCTATTTGAGCGGGATCCACTTTTTATGGAACATGAGTCAAAGCAATAACAAGAATATTTCTAGTGGAACATCTTTCACAATCCCTGGAGAGATAGTTCTCTAATAGACCGAGGGATAAGTAATTCGAATCATTCACATACAGATCATGAATGTTTGGAATCCATATTACGCAAGGAGACATTGCTTTTGCTAATTCGAATTGAAGGGTGATATCAAATCGATCTATTTTCGGCGTCATATACATAGTTAGCACATTCGTCATAGTTAGCAGCTCCGTATCAAGGTCATCATCAATATAGTCACTATCATCAATATGGATATCGTCACTATCATCAATATCGATATCATCAATAAGATACTCTTTAGGCTTGTCATCCAGGAACTTGTTCGGAAATACCATAATAAAAGGAACATAGGAGTTTGCCGCTAGGTTTTTGACCAAACAAGATCGTCCATTTCTTGTAGAACCTATCACTAAAATACCCCTAGAAGGGGATAGGGCTAAGCGGAGCGAAAATGGTTTTCCATGAGATGGGAAATGAAAACTATTAGCCCCACACGAGGTTTGTGAATAAGTGATTGTCTGATAATGAGCAAGGAATATCCGTCTTTCTGCTAAACAGAATCTATTGAACTCATAATTCATTAGATACTTTTTCTAAATGTCAACTAAGTATCGTAAGTAAATTGATCCCGGTTGTTCAATCATTTGATAACCCGAGTCATTCTTTGATAAAGAATCACTATGAGTCAGACTCAATAGAATTTGATCAATCCTTTTTTCTGTCATTAAGGTGGAGAACTGAACCAAGAATTCTCTTTCTTCATCATCAATCGAATCACTATTCGCGACCCAGGATTCCATTTTATCATCAATCCAATCACCGTTCACATTTTTTCTTTTTCTTATCAATGAATAGATCTCTTTACTTGTACAACTTAGATGTCTCGTATTTCTCGAAAAAGTGATTCGATTGATGGAATTTGGTATGATACTTATGAGATCGATGAGATTTATATTCAAATATTTCTTCTTAGAACATATTGATTTGAACCCATAAGTGGGACCACCACCCAATAGCATGTTGCCACCAAAAGCGGAACCCCGTATCTCTTCCGGAGAATCTCCTAATTGTTCTAGAGCAACTAGAAAGAGATTCTTTAACCAAAAAGAATTCAGTTCAGATGTAGGATACCTATCCATAAGTTTTCGCAACTCAATCATGTATGATGGAATCATCAAAGATTTTACCTTTTCTAACTCATTATGTAACTTACTAGAGGCTCGGGAAAAAAAGAGAAGATGGATACGAACGAGATATCCAGCAATAAGAAGAAGGAAAAGGATTGAATAGAGGAACTCCCAAACATTTCTTGATCTCAGATGTGCTCATATCAATGGAACAGGTGACTCATTATTTCGATGAATCATTTCTTCGGACAAAAGAAGATTCTGTAAACACTTATTCGAAATCTCACTTATCAGAGTCCATTGTGGAAGAATCCTCTGAGGAATTGGCCATGATATATCTGATCCATACATAATATCATGAAAAATGGATACAAATTTTTGACTGCTACTTAGTATTGGCAATGGGTCTGAAAAAGTATCTACAAGGGCGAAATTTAGATATTTGCACCCTATCGAAGTAAGGAACCATGGCATATATGTTTGGAACAGATTCCATTTTGAGAGATTTGAAAAAGCACTATCTGGTTGAAAGGTTCCATACATCTGCCCTTTCTCAACGTATTTCTTTAGACAAAGACTCTGTTTTTTCCTCTTTCCGGATGGTAAATATTTCTCAGAACATGGAGTGTGAATCAAACCCATGTTTGAATTGAAACTAAGATACTGATGCAATTTCTTCCCTTCTGAATCAGATAGATTCATATCTGAAAGAGGCCGACAATAAGTTCTTTCAAAATTGACTATTCGTTCCTCTCTTAGAAATGTTGCAGAAATGTCTGCGATCGAGTAAATAGCTCTACGAACGACCGGATCGGATCGAATTGGAAAATGGAAAGATTTGTACAAGTTATATGTTTCATCACCACTTTGTAGAAAATCGTTAGGTATAAATATATCAAATACCTGTGACTCGATTGGTGAAATAGTCTCTTTCTCCAAAAAAATATGTTTTTTACCGACGCACAAAGAAAATATTTTGTTGCGAATGAACAAGATATTGAGGAATTGTCCATATGTAAGATCATCATTATGGATATGGGTCTTTTCCATAGAAAAAGGGAATCTTTTGTTACAATAGAACTAGAAGTGATGTGGATCATTCAAGAATCAAAGTCGATTTGCTTTATAAAAAGAAGATATCAATGAACTTCTATGAAATGGTTTCACGGGATTTAGCTAATTGTCTCGATCGTGGGATATCATTGAGAAATAGGAATCCGTGTTATCAAAGAATTTTTCGCAATTATTTCTAGTATGGAATGAGTCAATCATCAACTTTGGTATCTTTTTGAACAAAATTGGTAATATTTTTCCTCCATTGATCAAGAATTTCGGTCTTTGGGAAGTATCACGATCATCCAATAAGAAGAGTTTCAATTTATTCAAATGAACGATTTGAACACGTATTGATTCTAACAACTGATTGCAGGGTTGATCATTCGAACTTTTCAATTCAAAGATGTGGATCTCGGACCTATGAATGGGGGTATTCGCGATACTCACAAAGAAAAAGGGAAGTGATTTGGACAAAAAGGGAAGTGACTTGGACAAAAAGAGAAGTGACTTGGACAAAAAGAAACCAAGTGACTTAGACAAATCTTGTTTGTCGATAGCCTCGGACCAATCAATCGAATTTTTACTCATATGTAATCGATCGAACACTACTTGAAAACGGTTATTCTATTCAGAAACGAAATGTTCCAAATGTTCCTGTAAATTCTTGTTCCCATTGGACCATTTGTATCTATATGCATCAGGATCCCGATTCATGGATCTCTCGGTTCGAGAAATAAGAGGATCAAACCATTTCTTCTGAGTCTCTTTCAAATTCAATAAATGTTGGTTGATCGTATATTTCATTATAGTTATATGATTCAAAGTATCATTTCCTATTTGATCCCTTTGAATTCCATATTTGAAGTTGCGATTGGATCTATTCATTAAAAAGAATCGATTCGATAAGAAGTTATCATATAACTACGTGGATCATCCATTAATTGTTCAATCAATGACTTCTTGAGATGAAAAAAAGAAATGGAATTAAAGTTTTATCTTATCTATATGTACATCTACTATATACATATTGTAATTTTATCTATATGAAGTCTATATTAATATTAGTATACAATACTAGCTAGTGTGATAGAAAGAACTATATATTATAGTTCTTTCTATCACACTAGCTTAGATACTTAATAAGCTACTTCTGTTCTGATTCCAGCTCAGCGCAATCATTTCATTTAAGACTTAGTGTTTGAATTCTTTTCTTTCATTTCTTGAATCATTGAATTTAATTGAACTGCTAAGAACTGATAATTAAAGTTTCATTCAAATTAATCATTTTGGCTAACTGTTTTTACATAGATAATAAGTAAAAAAGCAGTAGGAATTAGAATGAACAGTGCAGTAGCAATAAGTGTGAGAATATTGATTTCCATAATCTAATCTTTTTTTTCACAATAACTTAACTCGGGATCTAATCCCATAGAGATGATAAATTTGATTCCTGTAAATTCAATGGGATGAATTATATCTTGATGATACTGAATCAGATCAATATTATGAATAAAAATTTCCGATCTATCAAATCAATTTCTCGTTGAGAATTGAATAGTATAACATAGGGAGATCTTTTATCCATACAAAAAACCATTTTTGATTAGATCATAAATACCTATCATTAGGTTTTCATCCTTTTTCCACTTGTTCTTTTCTATAACCTAGCATCTTATCTTCCTTATACAATTCTTCTACTTATACATATACATAGGATTTTGTATATAGAATTATAAGGTATTATATAACCGGTATTCTCTAGGACATACAGAGAGACGAATAGTATAAGTATAAGTGAGATGTAACAAAGGTAAGGTTAAGTCTAAAAAGTCAACTATTCAAGTTTTACCTTTACTAAGAATAAGAAAAGAAAGGATCCCTACTTGGTTTTGTTGGTCTTTTTTTTATGTTATTTTATTAGTATACTCTTTGTTTTGTTGGATTGGAGTTGGAACTTATACATCAAAAATTCAATATAAAATTGGAATGAGAATGAAATAAATTGTTTCAAATCAGTAGTCATAATTGAGGCTAAAAAATTTAGATTTAGAAAAGATGTGCTTTAACCTAAAAAGTACTTTGCCGGAGAATTAAATTCTATGAAGATTAAGTTCATTGTATATCATATAATAAACAAAGCTATTTTGTGTTTGTACCCCCCCAAAAATCTAAGCACTCTATTCCATTTCATTGATCAAGAGCAGAATGATTGAAAAAAAAGTGCTTAAACTTTAAATACTGAATATAGCACCAATTGTACTAAATCTACATATATTTTTCCTTATCAATTAGTACTGGGGAAGAAATGAAACTTCCCATATTTATCTGATGAGACATGTGAAACAAAAGAAATAATCTCCACGGTGCGAATTTGTTTGATTCCATTTTGCTCTTCGTCTTCCCTTTCGCAAAAATAGAGAAATGAATTTCTCACTTCATGAGATCCTAGTTCGGGACTGACGGGGCTCGAACCCGCAGCTTCCGCCTTGACAGTGCGGTGCTCTGACCAATTGAACTACAATCCCGGCGAGGTGTATATCATACATATACTTAGGATTTTATAAGAATATTCTACTCGTCATGTTGGAACGTAACAGATATGCGAATGCTATATTGATATTATATCCACATAAACACGGGCTTTAGTGAGAGTGAGACGGATTATTAGTAACTAGTGATTTTTGATTTTATTGTTAAATAAAAATAATCAATCTTTCAATGAGATGAAAGAAAAAAAGATAGAGAAATGTTTTTCTTTATTTCTCTACGAAGCAGGCATTACCCTTTCTTTTCTATAGGATAAATTAATTATATACTCATGGGGCGGTGAATTCTTGGGCCGAGCTGGATTTGAACCAGCGTAGACAGTCGTCAACGAATTTACAGTCCGTCCTCATTAGCCGCTCGGGCATCGACCTAGGAAGAATTCTTTATATGCTTATTGATAATCCATGATCAACTTCCTTTCTTAGTACCCTACCCCCAGGGGAAGTCGAATCCCCGCTGCCTCCTTGAAAGAGAGATGTCCTGAACCGCTAGACGATGGGGGCATATTCGCCCGACCGTCATCATACTATAATGATATTATAGAATAGTTTTTTGGAATTGTCAATATAATCTAATGGTATGGCTAGATTCGAATAGTCTTTTTATATTCTGATTCTATAGGATTTGAATTTGAATTGAACGTTTTTTTTTCTTTAATTTTAACTCATAGCTTCATTTCTTGTTTAGATAAAATATGCCTAGCACTATCTCACATTAAGTCCTCACATTAAGTCAGAAAATTCAAAAACAATAAAAAATTTGCCCCTTTTCCAGGTAAATAGAATTTATTTTTCCATTATTTCCATTATGAGTCTACTACATATATACATATATGCAGTAGACTCATAATGGAAAATGGCTAAGTCATGAATTGAGCAGGCCCTTTTAAGTCAGACGTAGAGTAACGTCATGGTAAGGCGTAAGTCATCAGTTCAAATCCGATAAAGGGCTTTTTTTCATGAAACTCGAGTCTTTGTCTTCGTTTTTCATCGAAGAATACAGATAATTTTGATAATAAAAAAAGGCAAACACTATTGTATTATTTATAATATAATGAGTTCTTATTATTTTATTTTGAGTTCTAATTAATAATTAAAAAGTTGAACATTTAATTATTATTATATTGACTAATTGAAATTAGTGGGTGGGGGCTTCTAGCCTGTAGTGACATAATAGTCCTCTTTATATCTTATTATTATTTATTAAAATATTCCAGGAAACATAACATAAATATTCTAGATATCCAACCCCTATTTATTAATCACAAACCAAAATATTCCTACTTCCCTATTGTTCCCACCGAACCTACCATAAAAATGGTAACTAAAAAAAAGTAAGTGGACCTGATCCATTGAATCATGACTATATTGGCTATTCTGATATTTAAATTCGGTATATATTAAATTGTAGAAAGCGGGTTTTTTATTTCCTTTTTTAGTTTCTTAGATCACAAAAGACAAGAATTTGTCGATATTTATGATTTGATTTTCTTGTTAATGGACGCTCTATAGTAATAAATCGCTATTCTTTATGCGATACATATAATATATTCTTTTCCGATACATATATCATATATATAATATATTGAAAAATCCATTTTTCAATATCTTTCCTTAATTTAAAAATCTGATTCCCATATTGTTTTATTGTTTTTTTTCAGCAATGCAAATAGAGAACGAACGCGAGAAAGGGGCCTTCAGTTCCAGTTTATCATTATTTCATTTAATATTTCATTTAGGGGCAAGGAAAAAAGAAATTTTCCTTTTTTTATTGGACTCGTTAAAAGATTTACTCTGGAATCTGAGTTACAGGACAATTTAGGGTTCAAATGGTTATATAGTAAAGACTAGTCGAATTGCACTCATGGATTTACCTAGGTCGGTTTATCAACCAATAGAAAATAAAAAATAATTCTTCTTTTTTTTCTTTCGAAACCCATTGTTTTCTAAAGGGCATGGAACAACGAATCGTCCATACATAATTGAACTATTGCACGCCCCGAAAATGAGATGACGTATTCGGAAATGGTTGAAGTAGTTGAATAGGAGGATCACTATGACTATAGCTCTTGGTAAAATTACCAAAGAAGAAAATGATTTATTTGATATTATGGATGACTGGTTACGGAGGGACCGTTTGTTTTTGTAGGCTGGTCCGGCCTATTGCTCTTTCCTTGTGCTTATTTTGCTTTAGGGGGTTGGTTCACAGGTACAACTTTTGTAACTTCATGGTATACTCATGGATTGACCAGTTCCTATTTGGATGGTTGTAATTTCTTAACTGCTGCGGTTTCTACCCCTGCAAATAGTTTAGCACATTCTTTATTACTACTATGGGGACCTGAAGCACAAGGGGATTTTACTCATTGGTGTCAATTAGGAGGGCTGTGGACTTTTGTTTCCCTCCATGGTGCTTTCGGACTAATAGGTTTTATGTTACGCCAATTTGAACTTGCTCGATCTGTTCAACTGCGACCATATAATGCAATCGCATTCTCTGGTCCAATTGCTGTTTTTGTTTCTGTATTCCTTATTTATCAATTGGGTCAATCTGGTTGGTTCTTTGCACCCAGTTTTGGTGTAGCAGCTATATTTCGATTCATTCTCTTCTTCCAAGGGTTTCATAATTGGACATTAAACCCATTTCATATGATTGGGAGTTGCCGGAGTATTAGGCGCTGCTTTGCTATGCGCTATTCATGGTGCTACCATAGAAAATACTTTATTCGAAGATGGTGACGACGCAAATACATTCTGTGCTTTTAACCCAACTCAAGCTGAAGAAATTTATTCAATGGTCACTACTAACCGATTTTGGTCCCAAATCTTTGAGGTTGCTTTTTCCAATAAACGTTGGTTACATTTCTTTATGTTATTTGTGCCAGTAACCGGTTTATGGATGAGTGCTCTTGGGGTAGTTGGTCTGGCTTTGAACCTACATGCCTATGACTTTGTTTCCTAAGAAATCCACGCAGCGGAGGATCCTGAATTTGAGACTTTCTACACCAAAAATATTTTATTAAACGAAGGTATTCGTGCTTGGATGGCAGCTCAGGATCAGCCTCATGAAAACCTTATATTCCCTGAGGAGGTTCTACCCCGTGGAAACGCTCTTTAATGGAACTTTAGCTTTAGCTGGTCGTGACCAAGATACCACCGGTTTTACTTGGTGGGCCGGGAATGCCAGACATATCAATTTATCTGGTAAACTACTTGGGGCTCACGTAGCCCATGCTAGATTAATCGTATTCTGGGCCGGAGCAATGAACCTATTTGAAGTGGCTCATTTCGTACCAGAGAAACCCATGTATGAACAAGGATTGATTTTACTTCCACACCTAGCTACTCTAGGTTGGGGGATAGGACCGAGGGGAAAAGTTATAGACACCTTTCCATACTTTGTATCTGGAGTACTTCACTTAATTTCCTCTGCAGTCTTGGGATTTGGGGGTATTTATCACGCGCTTCTTGGACCTGAGACTCTTGAGGAATCCTTTCCATTCTTTGGTTATGTATGGAAAGATAGAAATAAAATGACGACAATTTTGGGTATTCACTTAATTTTATTAGGTATAGGTGCTTTTCTTTTAGTATTCAAGGCTCTTTATTTTGGAGGCGTATATGATACCTGGGCACCGAGGAGGAGATGTAAGAAAAATTACCAATTTGACACTTAGCCCAAGTGTTATATTTGGTTATTTACTAAACTCCCCTTTTGGAGGAGAAGGATGGATTGTTAGTGTGGACGATTTAGAAGATATAATTGGAGGACATGTATGGTTAGGTTCCATTTGTATACTTGGTGGAATTTGGCATATCTTAACCAAACCCTTTGCGTGGGCTCGTCGTGCACTTGTATGGTCTGGAGAGGCTTACTTGTCTTATAGTTTAGCTGCTTTATCTGTCTTTGGTTTCATCGCTTGTTGTTTCGTTTGGTTCAATAATACCGCTTATCCTAGTGAGTTTTACGGGCCCACCGAACCAGAAGCTTCTCAAGCTCAAGCATTTACTTTTCTAGTTAGAGACCAACGTCTTGGGGCCAACGTTGGATCTGCCCAAGGACCCACTGGTTTAGGTAAATATCTAATGCGTTCCCCTACGAGAGAGGTTATTTTTGGAGGAGAAACTATGCGTTTTTGGGATCTCCGTGCTCCCTGGTTAGAACCTCTACGGGGTCCCAATGGTTTGGACTTGAGTAGGCTGAAAAAAGATATACAACCTTGGCAAGAACGATGTTCGACAGAATATATGACTCATGCTCCTTTAGGTTCTTTAAATTCTGTAGGTGGCGTAGCTACCGAGATAAATGCAATTAATTATGTCTCTCCTAGAAGTTGGTTAGCTACCTCTCATTTTGTTATAGGATTTTTCTATTTGTAGGTCATTTGTGGCATGCGGGAAGGGCCCGTGCAGCTGTAGCAGGATTTGAAAAAGGAATCGATCGCGATTTGGAACCTGTTCTCTTTATGACCTCACTTAGTTAAGATTTTTTCTTTATATCTATTGTTTTTTTCTGTTCTGGCTCGGCTATCCCACCTAGCCGAGCCATGCTTCTTTATTTTATGAAAGATAACAAGTCAATCCAAACGAATAAATAAAAAATTTAATTCCACAATAAAGAAAAAGGAGAGAGAGTGATTCGAACCCTCGATAGTATCAAAACTATACCGGTTTTCAAGACCGGAGCTATCAACCACTCAGCCACCTCTCCCAGAGGTAATCTCCATTTTATTCCTACGAATAAAACATGACCATATGAGATGATACACTAACTACCTGTATGTAGAAACCTCCCGGATTGAATCTATGTTTCGATATATCTACCTAATATACTATATATATAATATATATGCATGATATAGTATATTATATCCGTTTGTGAAGTAATTACGAAACTCCCTTCGACTCCATGTCAGAATAAAATAAAGTGGTAATAAGTTCTAAAAAATCAATTGATTAATTCATGGTAAAATCCCTCCGTGATGCATTTTATTCCAATTTTAATGAAGCGGGGGATCAAATGGTATAGTTCATTTGTTGGTAACTTGGAGGATTAAAAATATGACTATTGCTTTCCAATTAGCTGTTTTTGCATTAATTGTGACTTCATCAATCTTACTTATTAGTGTACCCGTTGTATTTTCTTCTTCTGATGGTTGGTCAAGTATCAAAAATGTTGTATTTTCTGGTACATCATTATGGATTGGATTAGTCTTTCTGGTAGCTATCCTTAATTCTCTCATCTCTTGAACTTCTTTGGCATTTTCTCGACCCCAAAATGCCATTCTTTCTCCAAATTTTAGATTGTGAGACACATGTAAATTCAATCTGAGTAAAAAAAATTCTATGAAATTTGTTATTAGTTATTAATTAGCTATTTGGAGACAATAAGAATCTTATCTTAATTGGAATCTTACTTTACTAGTATTTATCTATGGCCCTGCGCAAATATGATCCAAACGCATATATGATATATCATATATGTCATATATGTGTGAACATATGCATACGTTTCAGAAATGCAAAATTGCGGATATGGTCGAATGGTAAAATTTCTCTTTTCCAAGGAGAAGATGCGGGTTCGATTCCCGCTATCCGCCCATGATGAAGTAATGTACTATAACTAAAATAATAAAAAAATGAAAAATTCAGTATAGTTTATTATGATACTATTATGATACTTACTATAATGATATTATAGTAGTCACTATAGCACTTCTATTTATTTATTTTTTTCTAGTAGTTTTATCTTTCCTTTTGTTCTTGTTTCCTTATCATCCAAAAACAAAAATAGTAATTATTTACTAGTTAACAGAATAACACAAGACCTAAAAATAAAACTTTTTATTTTTTGTGACAAAAAAAATGTTGCGGAGACAGGATTTGAACCCGTGACCTCAAGGTTATGAGCCTTGCGAGCTACCAAACTGCTCTACTCCGCGCTAAAGAACTAGGAACTAACGGGTCAAGAAAGATTGGATATGCCCTCTACCATATCTATACAAATAGAATAGTCTATTTATACAAAATGGTAAAGAGGGACCCTCTATGATCTATGATTATAGAGATCCGTACAAACTAGAAACGTGATTTTTATCCTTACCAACTGGATCTTGTTGCGCCGGGTAACAAACACGCATGAACTATTTCTCGAAGTACGTGTCCGGATAGTCCAAAGTCTCGATTGTTAGCTCTTGCTCTTCCAGTCAAAAAACAACGTCGATGAAGACGTATAGATGCACTATTACGTGGTAAGGATTGCAATTTTCCATGAATTTCCCATTTTTCACTCAACGACGGAACCTTGCTTATTTCTTTTTTTAAGGACCGACGAATCAAATGATATTTTTGTTCCAATTTCTGTCGTTTCTTCTCCCTCTGAATCAAACATTTTATTTCCATAATGTTCAGTTCCTATTATTATCAATAATACAGTTTGGATCCTAGATGTAAAAATAAAAGAAGGGGGACCCCCTCTTCATCGAAAGAAATGAGATTGTTGCTGACACAGTAAAAAAAAGAACTAAATTAACCAAATTTTCCTAATGTAGAGGCAATCAAGATAGCTGCATAAGTGAGTATATAACCTATAGAAAAATGTGATAATCCAACCAATCTTGCTTGCACGATGGAAAGAGCCACTGGTTTATCTCTCCATCGAATCAAATTGGCCAAAGGTGTGCGTTCATGAGCCCATGCTAAAGTTTCAATTAATTCCTACCAATATCCCCGCTAGGAAATTAAGAACATAAATCCAGTAGCCCAAACAAGATGTCCAAATAAAAACATCCAGGCCCATACCGATAAACTATTCATACCAAAAGGGTTATATCCATTGATAAGTTGTGAAGAGTTTAATCATAGATAATCTCTTAACCACCCCATCAAATAAGTGGAAGATTCATTAAATTGTGAAATGTTACCCTGCCATAATGTAATATGTTTCCAATGCCAATAAAAAGTGACCCACCCAAAAGTATTTAACATCCAGAAAACTGCCAAATAAAACGCGTCCCAAGCAGAAATATCACAAGTACCCCCACGTCCCGGGCCATCGCAAGGAAAACTATAACCGAAATCCTTTTTATTTGGCATTAATTTAGAACCACGTGCATCTAAAGCACCTTTTACTAAAATCAATGTAGTTGTATGCAAACCTAGAGCAATTGCATGATGAACCAAGAAATCTCCCGGACCTATTGTTAAGAAGAGTGAATTATTATTTTCATTAATAGCATTTAACCAACCGGGTAACCATATGCTTCGACCTGCATTGAATGCTGGTCCAGTTGTTGAAGATAAGAGTACAGCAAACCCATAGGAAGTCTTACCATGAGCAGATTGTATCCATTGGGCAAATATAGGTTCGATCAAGATTTGTTTTTCCGGAGTACCAAACGCGAGCATGACGTCATTATGAACATAAAGACCTAAGGTATGGAACCCTAGAAAGAGACTGGCCCAACTTAAATGAGATATGATAACTTCCTTATGGTCTAACATTCTTGCCAATACATTATCCTCATTCTGCTCTGGATTATAATCTCTAATGAAGAATATAGCTCCATGAGCAAAGGCTCCTGTCATTATGAACCCTGCGATGTATTAGTGATGAGTATATAATGCAGCTTGAGTAGTAAAGTCTTGTGCTATGAATGCATAAGCAGGTAAAGGGTACATGTGTTGAGCTACTAAAGAAGTAATAACCCCTAAAGAGGCTAGAACAAGGCCTAATTGAAAATGAATTGAATTGTTGATTGTATCATAAAGACCCTTATGTCCACATCCTAATAGACCCCCCGGAGGAGTATGTGCTTCTAAAAGATCTTTGATACTATGTCCAATTCCAAAGTTCGTTCTATACATATAGCCAGCAACAAGAAAAATAAATGCAATAGCTAAATGGTGATGAGCCATATCGGTCAACCATAAACTTTGCGTTTGTGGATGGAATCCCCAAGAAGGGTTAGAATGGCAGTTCCCGCTCCTTGGGAGGTACCAAATAAATGACTACTGGAATCAGGGTTTTGGGCATAAAGATTCCACTGACCCGTAAGAAGTGGTTCCAACCCTTGGGGATAGGGTAATACGTCTAAGAAATTATTCCATCTTACGTAATCTCCCCTAGATCCGGGAATAGCGACATGAACTAAATGTCCTGTCCAAGCAAGGAGCTTACTCCAAAAAGTCCTGACAAATGATGATTGAGACGAGATTCAACATTTTTGAACCAGGAAACACTCGGTTTCCATTTAGGTTGTAGGTGTAACCAACTCGCTATTAAGGATATAGCAGAAAGAAATAGTAAAAAAAGAGCTCCGGTATAAAGATCTTCGTTAGTGCGTAATCCAATTGTATACCACAACTGATAAACACCGGAATAAGCGATATTTACTGGGCCGGTAGCACCTCCTCGAGTAAAGGCTTCTACGGCCGGTTGACCAAAATGAGGATCCCAAATTGCATGAGCAATAGGTCTCACATGTAAAGGGTCTTGTATCCATGACTCAAAATTTCCTTGCCAAGTTACAAGAAACAGATTTCCGGAAGTCCATAGAAAAATTATTGCTAACTGTCCAAAGTGAGAAGCAAAAATATTCTGATATAGACGTTCCTCAGTAATATCATCATGACTCTCAAAGTCATGTGCGGTAGCAATACCAAACCAAATACGACGAGTAGTGGGATCCTGAGCTAAACCTTGGCTAAACCTTGGAAATCTTAATGCCATAATGCCTTTCAAATCCTCCTAGCCATTATCCTACTGCAATCATTCTTGCTAAGAAGAATGCCCATGTTGTGGCAATTCCACCCAGAAGGTAATGCGTTACTCCTACACCACGTCCTTGTACAATGCTCAAGGCTCTAGGCTGAGTAGTAGGAGCAACTTTTAATTTGTTATGAGCCCAAACAATGGATTCAATGAGTTCTTGCCAATAACCACGGCCGCTGAATAGAAACATTAAACTAAAAGCCCAAACAAAATGAGCACCTAAGAAAAAAAGACCATATGCAGATAATGAAGAACCATAAGACTGAATTACCTGAGATGCATGTGCCCATAAAAAATCCCGAAGCCAACCATTAATAGTAATGGAACTCTGTGCAAAGTTTCCTCCTGTTATATGAGTTACCACCCCCTGATCACTTATAGTACCCCAAACATCCGACTGCATTTTCCAACTAAAATGGAAAATGACTACTGAAATTGCATTGTACATCCAGAATAAACCTAAAAAGACATGATCCCAGGCAGATACTTGACATGTCCCCCCTCTTCCAGGCCCATCGCAAGGGAAACGAAAACCGAGATTTGCTTTATCGGGTATCAAACGGGAACTATGAGCAAATAGAACACCTTTCAGTAGTATCAATACAGTTACATGAATCGTAAATGCATGAATGTGATGGAACAAAAAATCTGCAGTTCCTAATGGAATAGGTAACAAAGCTACTTTGCCACCTACTGCCACTAACTCACCACCCCCCCCCCCAAGTTAAGCTGGTACTTGTTGTTGCATCGGGAGCTGTTACGCCAGGTGCTAAAGCATTGGTGTTTTGTATCCATTAAGCAAAGATAGGCTGTAATTGTATAGCGGTATCTGAAAACATATCTTGGGGACGTCCTAAAGCGCTCATGGTATCATTATAATATAGAAACCAAAACTGTGAAAACCTAGAAATATACATGCCCAGTTTAGGTGTGATATGATTGCATCGCGGTGCCTAAGGACACGATCTAATAGATCATTGTATCGAGTAGTTGGATCGTAGTCTCTTACCATAAAAATGGCTGCATGTGCAGCACCACCAACTATAAGAAAACCACCGATCCACATGTGATGTGTAAACAACGAAAGTTGTGTACCATAGGCAGTAGCTAGATATGGATAGCGGGCATGGAATACATATGGTGAGCTACAACAATAGTTAAAGAACCTAACATAGCTAGATTAAGAGATAATTGAGCATGCCATGACGTTGTTAGGATTTCATAAAGGTCTTTATGGCCCTGGCCTGTAAATGGACTTTTATGAGCCTCTAAAATGTCTTTAAGGCCATGACCAATACCCCAGTTGGTCCTATACATATGCCCCGCGATCAAGAAAAGAATTGCAATAGCTAAATGATGATGAGCAATATCGCTCAACCACAGACCTCCTATTATTGGATCTAATCCTTCACGAAAACTCAAAAAATCCGCGTATTTTGACCAATTCAAGGTGAAAAAGGGGGTTGCTCCCTCAGCAAAACTGGGAAAAAGTTGAGACAAAAGATCCCGATTCAAGATAAATTCATGAGGAAGTGGCATCTCTTTAGGATCAACTCCAGCGTCGAGAAATTGGTTAATTGGTAAAGATACATGGATTTGTGTCCCGCCCAAGAAAGAGACCCAAGTCCTAGTAACCCTGCTAAGTGGTGATTCAACATCGATTCTACATCTTGGAACCAAGCTAATTTTGGGGTGGCTTTGTGATAATGGAACTAACCAGCAAAAAGCATTAACAATGCAAAGACCAATGCACCAATTGCAGTACAATAGAGTTGTAATTCACTAGTTATTCCAGATGCTCGCCAAATCTGAAAAAACCCGGAGGTTATTTGTATTCCTCGGAAACCACCGCCCACATCGCCATTTAATATTTCTTGACCCACTATTGGCCAAACTACTTGAGCACTGGGTCCAATGTGAGTAGGATCACTTAGCCATGCTTCATAATTGGAAAAACGGACGCCATGGAAGTACATACCACTCAGCCAAAGAAAGATAATGGAGAGTTGACCGAAATGAGCACTAAATACTTTTCGAGAGATCTCCTCCAAATCGCTTGTAACGCCCCACCTCTATACCCACGCTAACCAAGAACACTACGATGTAGTGCTGTCAATTAGCACGGAGAATAAGGCTGTGGAGGAGCGACCATCCATGTAACTTCTTTGTGCGAGCACCGATATGTCAGATAGAATAGAATGCATATCTTTTAAGGAGGAAATCCGACATACCGATACAAACACAAAGCTATCACACGGTGGCTATATATAATCTTCGGAAACAAACATAGAAGCAATCATAACATAAATCGGTCACAGACATCCATATCACAAAGGCGGAAGAAGATATGAATAAATATACAACACATGAAAGTGTACATTAGAGTAGTGGTCAGAAAGATCCACGATAATACAAAAGAATAGCAACACGTGCTATACAAAAGAATAAGTACACAACATAGAGTCTATATCTCAAATGTGTACATACAAAAACTACAAATCTAAGTAGTTAGCCAAAAGTCAGAATAATAGATCCCTGGGGAGAAGTCAAGCCGAAGCACCTATAACATCTCGGTCTGACCCGAGTATTATTTATAAGAAAATAATAAACGGACCAGTCTAGCTATAAATATCAGATGATATGGTATATAGTAAAAGGCATGACATGAACATGTAATAACCATAACGGCATACTATGATAAGTATGTAAATGATAATCAACAAAAGATTAATCAATATCACAAGAATCTTCTCAAAGATAAAATGGGGTATCATACCCTAAACTTGTATTCATAACAAGTCAATAACACATAAATTCACCAATGCACAAAAACTGATATCATATCAATGAAAATCAAGTAAAATTGGTGAAGCACAAATTCCAGAAATCATCACCAGAAATCCAGAAATCACATAAAAAGGGGAAAGGCCTATGAGCCGAATGCTCCACGAATGGTCCGAAAACCTATGAGCCGAATGCTCCACGAATGGTCCGAAGACCTATGAGCCGAATGCTCCACGAATGGTCCGAAGACCGTAGGGTGCTACCCTACATATGTGATGGTGAAACATCACATAAACGGGGTATAGTCTCCCTTGCAGACAAAGAGACATCACTCAATCGCTAGTCTAAATCACAAAAATGATCGTCATGATCATCAGGAAGTGTCGATTACACTAAGCTAGTAAATATAAGAGTTTAGCTTCATGTCCCATAACCACTTGCTTAACTCAAATATTTACGAACAGATTGTAGATCTGCACTAGAAAATTGTCACAAAAAGGGTTCAATCGAACAAGTCCAAGAGCTAACCGACGAAGTGAACGCAAGCGTTTCATATCACTCGTTTTACTAAGTCGTTTAAGTCGATTTCTCATCCGAGTGAAGTAAAGGCTTGTATATACTAGTAGATTGGAAATCGGTTTGAGAAAACGAACTTTTGATATTTAAAATAGTGTTGAAATCGCTTTGATGAAAGAGTTTTGATATTTACTACTAGTATTGAAACCTTCATATCTTTAAAGTGACAAGTCACAAAACGATTGTTGGAACAAATCGAATCACATCAATTCACGTTCAAAGACGTGAGTAAAGTCCAAAGAAATCAATCCCAAAACCATCATAGTAGAAATTCTGATGAATGTTTTTCAGATAAGATCCCCTACGAAGGGGGGTACGGGGTTCGACCTGCCCGGTCAGGTCGCGGGGGTCCGGGGGCAGCGCCCCGTCAAAACGATACGACCTAGTGAAGACAAAATGAGGTCTAACGACCTAAGGGGGATAGGGTCGAGCGACCTAACGAGGTACCATCCCGAAAGAGGAGTCATCAAAGTCTTAAGAAATTATAACAACAAGTAGGAGACAACACGAATCGATTAATGTTGGAAATTCAAACAAAATAGGCAATATAGGCATAATTGGCAAATAAGAGCAGGTCGGTCAACCGGACTCCCTGAGTCGGTTGACCGGACCAGAGATAGAAGTGCTCGGGTAGCAGGTCGGTCGACCAGACCCTGAGGTCGGTCGACCGGAGCCTGTAACCTGCACTTCCAAACAAAGGCAGGGAGATGCTAGAGTAGCAGGTCGGTCGACCGGACCCTGAGGTCGGTCGACCGGAGCCTGTTTCCAGCACTCCCATGCCAATCAAATGAATGCCAATCCCTTCCGAAATGCAATCGGTCGAGCAACGGCACTAACGGTTTACGCCCATCGACTACCCGGCCATATACGCTCTTAAATGCACCATAAAAATCATGATCAAAGATCAAAGTTTGGATTTTTAAAGAATTGAACTCCAAACACTAAAAATTGGAATATTCACCAAATCAATCCAAACCAAGTGCAATTGCACAAGAATAAGTGTTAGGAATTCATACCTAACAATCGAAGATAAATATAGTTCAAGATGTGAGATAAAAATCTCACCTTTGAACCCAAATCAATGAAGAAGAAGCTTGAAAGCAATGGCAAGGGCGATCACTCTTCAATCCCAACACAACAAGCTTGAATCAAAGGTTTAAAGAAGGACATTCCCAAAGTTAGGTTTAGGAATAAACTGAAATTGAAGAGGAGAAAAAGATAGAGAAGATGAAGAGGAGACTTACCAATGGGTTCTCTTTGAATTTGGAGCTAGAAGTTGGAGTTTGCAAGAGGGACTAGGGCTAGGAGTTTCTAATTCTCTTTCTCTTCCTTCATTTTCAGTTTTGCTTGAGTGTTTGGAGAATAAGAGTGAAGTGAAGAGGAGAGGTGGACTGAGCTAGGGTAATAAGTGGGGATATTGGGCTGAAACCCAACCCAAAGCCTTAAGTGAAAAGTGGCAAAATTCTCCTAACTCCAAACATATCGAAGTTTATACTCAAAAAGGTTGCAAACGGCATTTTGAACTCAATGGGGGTGGTCTCGAGTCCTAATTCAACTGTTTGCAAAAAGTAGCTTTTTGGACATCAATCCGATTAACGATTCTATATTTAAATAAAATATTTAAATATAAAATCGATAAATATGTGGGTTGTTACATCGTTGGTATGACTATCGAAATCATGAGCATCAGCATGTAGGTTCCAGATCCAAGTGGTAGTATCGGGGCCTTTAGCTATTGTTCTTGAGAAATGACCAGGTCTGGCCCATTCCTCGAAAGACGTTTTTACAGGATCCCTATCTACAACAATTTTCACTTCGGGTTCCGGCGAACGAATAATCAATAAGTTCTCCTCTTTCCGGACAACACATACAAAAGAGACCTGCCCACAGTCAAGTTTTTAGTGAACCTATGAAAGATAGATATTTTTTTTATATTTATAATAATAATTAGTTTCCTTCTTTCCTATCTCAAATTCAGCTATTTATTTTAGTTATTCACTAGAGCAATTATGATATTGAAGTCGATCTGGGGCAAGTGTTCGGATCTATTATGACATAACGATTAGGTGCCTAACGGACTCTTTTGGTGGAAAATCTTTCCTCGCCGTAATGAAAAAACTATTTTTTTGCAACCTAATCTAATTTATTTCTATCTAAATATAGAAGTGCCCATATAAATCGAATTCCATAGAGCATAATACCCTATTACTTACTTTTTTAGTACTTTATTACAAATTACAAGATCTCGTTCATTAAAATTAATAAGATACATCGAAGGTATCTTTTCTTAGTTCTACTTCTACTCTTATTCTATACGATATCCATATCATTTATACCTATGAGATACCGTACAAAATAGAATGATTTTACAAGGAAGGGATATAATAAAATTAGAAATTGGATCTTATCATGTCATGGTAATGATCTATTTTATTTGATTGATGGATCCAAGAATAAATTCTACTGAATTAACGAATGGTTTTATTCGAAACGTCTCGTGATTTTTAACCAATTATGTGCTTTAATATAATTACCTGGAGTAAGCGCTATAGCCTGTTTCCAATACTCAGCAGCTTGATCAAACCACGCCTCCGCAATTTCAGAATCACCCTGTAGAATGGCCTGTTCTCCGCGGTTGGAATAGGTGGTTCAATTCCTTCCCTTAGAAACGTACTTGAGAGTTTCCTACCTCATACGGCTCAGCAATCAATTCTTTTTTCGGTATCATCTTATATTTACCCTATTCCCCTAGACTGACCGAATTCTATTTATGAGAAATAAATCCCATTTTTCTTAGATTAACCAGAATAATTACATAAGTTTAAAATTCTAATTGTGATCAATAATTAGTTTTATCTTTTTTCCCACCTTAAGAAAAATAAAACATAGATATCCCCTATATCGTTATAATTTTCTGAAAGGTAACTATCTCGGTTTCATATATGAAATTTATATAGAATCTTTGAAAAAGACTTTCTTCCATAAGAAAAAAGAACTTACTATCTTAAGGATCTGATGCTACACCGCTGCTCAATACTTTAGTGGATCGACTCTATTACATAAGTTGATTCCTAACTTTGTATATCATTTCATGACATAAGTAAGCAGTTTTTCACTGTATCGACCCAAAAGCGCGCTAATTGATCTTTACGATGCTTTTTTTTATCAATTTGATTCTTTATCCATAGAATATAGTATGTAGGCTTTATCTATTTATTTCCTTTTTTGTTATCATGAGATTTCTTTCCTTGCTACAGCTGGTAAAAATCATTGCTTTGAATGATGCATATGTAGAAAGCCTTTTTTTTCTAGTATTGACTAGTTAATTTTATCTTTTTTCTTTCTTTCTATAGTGGAGATAGTCGCACATAATGACAGATCACGTCCATATTTTTAAAAGCTTGTGGTAAGAATGGGTTTCGTTCTAATGCGCGGAAATAGTATTCCAAAGCCTTTGTATGCTCCCCGTTGCTTGTGTGTATAAGGCCTATATTATAAAGTATATAACTTCGATCATAGGGATCAATTTCTGATCGCGTACCTTCATAATAATTCTGTAAAGCTTCCGCAGAATTTCCTTTGGATTGAGCTGACATCCGTTACGGTCGTTCATTTATTTTATTCAAAAAATCTCCGCTCCAGAACCATACATGAGATTTTCATCTCATACGGCTCCTCCCTTCTGTGCATAGTAGTAAGGGGAATAAGTCATGGAATCTAAATTTTAGTATTCTCATTATGAACTGACAGGAGCTGGTATTTTTACAAGAAATCTCTAGCTAGCCTTCCCGCAAGAGGTTTTTTTAAGATCTATCATATTAGTACTAGATAGAAATGGTAACTCCAACGATTTCTTTGTCCTCAACGCTTACTATTTACAGGAATTAGTCACTTCAACAATCTTTGATGGTTATACGAGTATCCAAAGTACGAACAAGATGCATGTTTGTTGTCCCAACTATTCTTGTTAGCCCCGATACCGATAAGGAAAAGGGTAATTTTTACCAAAATATTTGTGTTGTTGATTCCTAGTGTAGTGCTTCTTCCTCTATGCCGCCTATTGGTACTAGTGGAGTAGGATTTACCTGCAATATAGAACCTATAGGTATAACCTTTCGTTTAATACTAAAATCGACAATAAAGTTATTTGAGGCTGGATCAATCGAGCATACACGACAGAAGGAATTGTTCTATCTCCAAACTTTACCTTCACTAAGCGTAACATTATTTCAATAATTTGGTTCTTTATATTCTGAACTGCGTCTTTTTCTCATAAGACTTCGTTGAGGGCTAAAAAAATAAGAACAAAAAAAATCAAATCACACCATCTCTATAATAGGTAAATGCTTTTTTTTCTCCTTAAGTTGTCGGAATTATTCATAATAAAATATTAGCTATAATTGAGGAGGTCTTATAAATAAAATTTCCATTTATCCGAGATCTAGGCATAATTAGTAGTCCATTCTATAATTCTTCTCGTTACCCTCTCGGGGAAAATGATCCCACAAAAAGGAATTGTAGAGTACAAAATAACATAAAAACAGAAAAATTCTTGTGTACCTTCTGTTCAAATTTTACTTTTTTTGACAAAGAAAGATGGGTTTGAATCAGATTGAATTTTATAAAATATAAATTTTGTAGTATACAAATGCACGGAACTATTACTATTTCATCTAAGTTAGATAACCAAGGACCTTATTTTACTATGGATTCTTATAACTCGAATCTAACAACTCAATAAATATAGATTTGGTTATGACCCAAAAAGGAAAAGAATGACTAATGATTATACAATTGAATGAAATGTCATAGAAAAATTCATGGTATGATTCATAAATTTATAATAGGGTAGATGGATGATAAGAGAGGTTGTTTATAAATATGGAATTAGAAAAGAAACTTTTTTTCCTATGGACTCACTATTCACTCGGTTTCTGGTCAATAATAGGATTATATAGGAAAGATGGCCGAGTGGTTGAAGGCGTAGCACTGGAACTGCTATGTAGGCTTTTTGTTTACCGAGGGTTCGAATCCCTCTCTTTCCGTTTCTGTTAATTCACCATCGTTACCAACTACAATATATCAAATCAAATAAAAACGAATATCATTGTATTATTCCAACAGCTTTATTTGATATAAAATTATGATTCCTAATTACTGTGGTATGGATACGTAAAGGAAAAATCTTGTGGAAAGAGCAAAAAAAACAATTCTACTGCGTATCAATTTGTAATACGTGAATAACAAAATACAGATTAAGGCCCTTAGATCTATTTCCTTCGTCGAAAAAGGGACAGAATTTTCTAAACCCCTTTTCTTGTTATGTTCGTTAGGTTCAAGTCCGACGAGAATAATATTCTACGACTAACAACTCATTTATTTTTAAACCGATCCATTTATTATATATTATTTGATTTACTAAGCCTTTATATTGGAATGAGTCAATAGTCAAATGGTTTGGCACTCCTTCCTGAGGAGATGAAGCAATATAATTTTGAATCAGAGCTTTTGATCTTTGTTTATCCTTCGTAGTAATAATATCTCGGGGTTTGCAACGATAACTTGGTATATCCGCTATATGACCATTAACTAAAATATTTCTATGGTTAACTAATTGCCTGGCTCCGGGAATGGTCGAAGCCATACCCAATCGAAAAAGGATATTATCCAACCGCATCTCAAGTAGTTGTAGTAAAACCTGGCATGTTGACCCTTTAGCTTTTCCAGCGATATGCACATATCTAAGTAATTGTCGCTCTGTCAGACCATAATGAAAACGCAATTTCTGTTTTTCTTCTAAACGAATACGATATTGCGATCTTTTCCCGAAACGCAATGGGTTTTTAAGATCACTTTCGGATCTAGGTCTTTTACTAGTTAATCCCGGTAAAGCCCCCAGACGGCGTATTTTTTTGAAATGAGGTCCTCGGTAACGAGACATAAAGTAAAGACTCCTTTTTATTTTATTGAAATTTCATTCATTTTACGGAAGAAATCAAAATTAAGACTGAACTAAAGAATAAACAAAGCAAAGCGAAATCTATATAGAAAATTCATTGGTAGAATGGAAGGAATTAGGAGACGAAGAATCCGCTGGAAACGAATGGGAAGATAGAAAAATTAGAAGAAGAAAGGATTTTTTGGTTAGACGCATGGAATTAGCTAAACATTTTATCCGAACAAATGTAGAACTAGAATGGATGGTTTTATGTCTATTACCAGTCCTTCCTCTTGAGTTGAGACCAATCATTCAGATAGATGGGGGTAAACTAATGAGTTCAGATATTAATGAACTCTATAGAAGAGTTATCTATCGGAACAATACTCTTACCGACCTATTAGCAACAAGTAGGTCTACGCCAGGGGAATTAGTAATGTGTCAGGAAAAATTAGTACAAGAGGTTGTGGATACACTTCTTGATAATGGGATACGCGGACAACCAATGAGGGATGGTCATAATAAAGTTTACAAATCATTTTCAGATGTAATTGAAGGCAAAGAAGGAAGATTTCGTGAGACTCTGCTTGGTAAACAGGTTGATTATTCGGGACGTTCCGTCATTGTCGTCGGTCCTTCGCTTTCATTACATCAATGTGGATTACCTCGAGAAATAGCAATAGAGATTTTCCAAACATTTGTAATTCGTGGTCTAATTAGACAACATATTGTTTCTAACATCGGGATTGCAAAAAGTAAAATTCGGGAAAAAGAACCGATTGTATGGGAAATACTTCAAGAAGTTATGCAGGGGCATCCTGTATTGTTGAATAGAGCACCTACCCTGCATAGATTGGGTATACAAGCGTTCCAACCCATTTTAGTGGAGGGGCGCGCTATTTGTTTACACCCATTAGTTTGTAAGGGCTTCAATGCAGACTTTGATGGGGACCAAATGGTTGTTCATGTACCTTTATCTTTAGAAGCTCAAGCGGAGGCCCGCTTACTTATGTTTTCTCATATGAATCTTTTGTCTCCATCTATTGGGGATCCCATTTCTGTATCAAGTCAAGATATGCTTATCGGACTCTATGTATTTACGATGGAAAATCGGCGGGGTATTTGTGAAAATAGGTATAATCCATATAATTGTGCGAACTATAAAAATAAAACAGTTGATAATAATAACTATGAGTATACGAAAGAAAAAGAATCATATTTTGGAGGTTCCTACGATGAACTTGGGGCTTATCGGCAGAAACGAATCAAATTAGACAGTCCCTTTTGGCTCCGGTGGCGACTAGATCAACGTGTCATTGGTTTAAAAGATCTTCCCATCGAAGTTCAATATGAATCTTTTGGTACTTATCATGAGATTTATGGACACTATCTAATAGTAGGAAGTATTAAAAAGAAAATCCGTTGTATATACATTCGAACTACTGTTGGTCATGTTTCTTTTTATCGAGAAATAGAAGAAGCCATACAAGGGTTTTGTCGAGCCTATTTATATGCTATCTAATATTTATACGCTATCTAAATACGCTATCTAAATAAATAAATTCGATTAGACGTCCTTCCTTGGGAAGTCGGGTTTATCTAATTTCATCGGTATTATAAGAATTTCTTAATTTCTATGTGAATCAAGATTGAGGAAAGGAAGTTTTCGAATCACTGACTCAAGTCCATTGTCGAATCCTACTCAGCGAAATATGGAGGTACTTATGGCAGAACGAGCCGATCTGGTCTTTCACAATAAAGTGATAAATGGAACTGCTATGAAACGACTTATTAGTAGATTAATAGATCATTTCGGAATGGCATATACATCACATATCCTGGATCAAGTGAAGACTCTTGGTTTCCAACAAGCCATTGCTACATTTATTTCATTAGGGATTGATGATCTTTTACAATACCTTCTAAGGGATGGTTAGTCCAAGATGCTGAACAACAATGTTTTATTTTAGAGAAACACCATCATTATGGGAATGTACACGCGGTAGAAAAATTACGTCAATCCATTGAGATATGGTATGCTACAAGTGAATATTTGAGACAAGAAATGAATCCTAATTTTCGGATGACTGATCCATCTAATCCAGTCCATCTAATGTCCTTTTCGGGAGCTCGAGGAAATGCATCTCAGGTACATCAATTAGTAGGTATGAGAGGATTAATGTCGGATACCCAAGGACAAATAATTGATTTACCCATCCAAAGCAATTTACGTGAAGTACTTTCTTTGACAGAATATATAATTTCCTACAACGGAGCTCGTGGATACTACTGTACGAACATCAGATGCTGGATACCTCATGCATAGACTTGTTGAAGTAGTTCAACACATTATTGTACGTAGAACAGATTGTGGTACTATCCGAGGTATTTCCGTGAGTCCTCAAAATGGGGTGATAGAAAAAAATTTGTCCAAACCCTAATTGGTCGTGTATTAGCGGACGATATATATATATGGGGATACGCTGCATTGCCACTCGAAATCAAGATATTGGGATTGGACTTGCCAATCGATTCATAACTTTTCGAGCACAACCAATATATATTCGAACCCCCTTTACTTGCAGGAATACATCTTGGATCTGTCAATTATGTTATGGTAGAAGTTCCACTCACGGCGATCTGGTTGAATTGGGTGAAGCTGTAGGTATTAGTGCGAGGCAATCAATTGGGGAACCAGGGACTCAACTAACATTAAGAACTTTTCATACGGGTGGAGTATTCACAGGCGGTACTGCCGAACATGTACGAGCTCCTTCTAACGGAAAAATAAAGTTCAACGAGTATTTGGTTCATCCCATACGTACCCGTCACGGGCATCCTGCTTTTCTATGTTCTATAGACTTGTATGTAGCTATTGAGAGTCGGGATATTCTACATAGTGTGAATATTCCTCCCAAAAGTTTGATTTTAGTTCAAAATAATCAATATGTAGAATCGGAACAAGTTATTGCTGAGATTGGTACTGGAACGTCTACTTTTCATTTTAAAGAGAAGGTCCGAAAACATATTTATTCTGAATCAGAGGGAGAAATGCACTGGAGTACCAATGTCTACCATGCACTCGAATATACATATAGTAACGTTCATCTATTACCAAAAACAAGTCATTTACGGCTATTAGCAGGAAGTCCGCGTGGATCCAGTATAGTGTCTTTTTCACTCCACAAAGATCAAGATCAAATTCATTTTTATCCTTTTTCTGTCGATGAAAGATATATCTCTGACTTCTCAATTACTAATGATCAAGTAAGGCATAAATTGTTGGATCCTTCTGTTAAAAAAGATAGGGAAAATTTTGACTATTCAATACTTGATCAAATCATCCGCAATAGGCATTTGGATTTTATATATCTTTCGATTCTCCAAGAGAATTCTGATTTATTGGTGAAAAGGCGAAGAAATAGATTTAGCATTCCATTACAATATAATCCAAAAGGAGAGAAAGAACTAATACCCTCTTTTGGTATTTCGATTGAAATACCCACAAATGGTATTTTACATAGAAATAGTATTCTTGCTTATTTTGACGATCCATAATATAGAAGAAACAGTTCGGGAATTACTAAACATGGGACCGTAGAAGTGGATTCAATCGTAAAAAAGAAGATTTGATTGAGTATCAAGGAGTAAAAGAATTTAGTCCAAAATACAAAATGAAAGTGGATCGGTTTTTTTTATTCCTGAAGAGGTACATATCTTACCCGGATCTTCGTACCTAATGGTCCGAAACAATAGTATCATTGAAGTAGATACACAACTCGCTTTAAATACAAGAAGCCAAGTCGGTGGATTAGTCCGAGTGGAGATAAAAAAAAGTATTGAACTGAAAAAAATTTCTAGGGATATTCATTTTCCCGGAGAGACAGATAAGATATCTAGACACAGCGGCATTTTAATACCACTGGGAATGAAAAAAAAAATCTAAGGAATCAAAAATTTTGAAAAATTGGATTTTTGTCCAACGAATCACACCCATTAAAAAAAAGTATTTTGTTTTGGTTCGGCCCGTAATCACATATGAAATAGCTGAAGGGATAAATTTAGCAAAACTTTTCACTCAAGATCTCTTGCAGGAAAAAGATAATGTCCAACTTAGAATTGTCAATTATATCCTTTATGGAAATGGAAAGTCAATTCGTGGAATTTTTCACACAAGTATTCAATTAGTTCGGACTTGCTTAGTATTGAATTGGGACCAAGAAAAAAATGGTTATGTAGAAGAAGTTCATGCTTCTCTTGTTGAGGTAAGGGCAAATGATCTGATTCAAAATTTCATAAAAATTGAGTTAGTAAAGTCCAGTCTTTCATATGCCGAAAAAAGGTATGATATGGAGGGTTCGAGATTGATCCCCGATAATGGATTAGATTACACCAATATCAACCTTTTTTTCGAAAGTGAAGATTTCAGTAGTTACTCAGCATCAAGCAACTATTGGTACATTGTTGAATCAAAATAAGGCTTTGATAATTTTGTCATCATTCAATTGTTCTCGAGTTGGCTCATGTCCATTCACTGGTTCGAAATATAACATCACGGCAAAAGAATTGAATCCCATAATTGTAATTAGGGATTTGTTGGGTCCCCTAGGTACTATTGTATCTAAAATAGTGAACTTTTATTCAGCTTACTATTTAATAACTCATAATCAGATCTTGGTAAACAAATATTGGATACTTGATAATTTGAAAACGACTTTCCAAGTACTTGAAATACTTAAATACTGTTTAATAGATGACAATAGAAGGATTTATAATCCCAACCCATGCAATACCATCATTTTGAATCCATCCCATTTGAATTGGTGCTTTTTACATCACAATTATTGTGAAGAAACATCCACAATAATTAGCATTGGACAATTTATTTGTGAAAATCTATGTCTAGTTAAATATGGGACACATATAAAAAAATCTGGTTAAATTTTAATTGTTCATGTTGATTCCTTAGTTATAAGATCAGCTAAGCCGTATTTGGCTACTTCAGGAGCGACTGTTCACGGACATTACGGAGAAACCCTTTCTGAAGGAGATACATTAGTTACATTTATATATGAAAAATCCCGATCTGGTGACATAACGCAGGGACTTCCAAAAGTGGAGCAAATCTTAGAAGTATGTTCGATTGGTTCAATATCGATGAACCTTGAAAGGAGAGTCAAAGGTTGGAACGAACGTATACCAAGAATTTTTGGAATTCCTTGGGGATTCTTAATTGGAGCTGAGCTAACTATAGCCCATAGCCATATCTCTTTGGTTAATAAGATCCAAAAGGTTTATCGATCTCAAGGGGTGCAGATCCATAATTGACATCTAGAGATTATTGTATGACAAGTAACATCAAAAGTGTTGGTTTCAGAAGACGGAATGTCTAATGTTTTTTCACCTGGAGAATTAATCGGATTGCTGCGAGCAGGTCGTGCTTTAGACGAAGCGATCTGTTATCGGGCAATTTTATTAAGAATAACGAGGGCATCTCTGAATACTCATAGCTTCATATCTGAAGCAAGTTTTCAAGAAACTGCTAGAGTTTTAGCAAAAGTTGCTCTACGGGGGTGTATTGATTGGTTGAAGGGTCTGAAAGGAAATGTAGTTATGGGGGGAATTATTCCTATCGGTACTGGATTTTAAAAATTAGTGCACCGTTCAAGGCAAGAAAAAAACATTTATTTTGAAATAAAAAAGAAAAATGTATTCAAGTTGGAAATGAGAGATATTTTGTTACACCATCGAGAATTTTTTTGTTCTTGTAGCCCAAAGAATTTCCAAGACACATTAGAAAATTCATTTACGCGATTTCATAATTCCTAAGTAGATATTTTTTCTTTTTCCTTTCTAGTTTTGTTAAGTAAAAAAATGAAGTAAGTAATAAAAAAATATAGTTCGGACTATGTATCAATGGTCAACCTCATTATAAGGTTCCGTAGGAACAATTAGTTATTTCAAAAAAAAAGAGAAAGTGCGTGAAAAATGACAAGAAGGTATTGGAACATCCATTTGGAAGAGATGATGGAGTCGGGAGTTCATTTTGATCATGGTACTAAGAAATGGAATCTTAGAATGGTCCCTTACATTTCCGCAAAGCGTAAAGGTATTCATATTACAAATCTTACTAGAACTGCTCGTTTTTTATCAGAAGCCTGTGATTTCGTTTTTGATGCAGCAAGTCGAGGAAAACCTTTTTAATGGTTGAAAAGTAAAGCAGCGGATTTAGTAGTCTCAACTGCAATAAGGGCTCGATGTCATTATGTTAATAAAAAATAGCTCGGTGGTATGTTAACGAATTGGTCCACTACAGAAACGAGACTTCATAAGTTCAGAGACTTAAGAGGAGAACAAAAGATGGGGAAACTCAACCGTCTCCCTAAAAGAGATGCAGCAATGTTGAAGAGAAAAATATCAACTTTGCAAACATATCTGGGTGGGATCAAATAACTGACTGGGTTGTCCGATATTGTAATCATCGTTGATCAGCAAAAAGGATATACAGCTCTTCGAGAATGTGTCATTTTGGGAATTCCAACAATTTATTTAATCAATACAAATTATGACCCAGATCTTGTAGATATTTCGATTCCAATCAACGGTGACGTTATAGCTTCAATCTGATTGATTCTTAACAAATTAGTATCTGCAATTTGTGAGGGTCGTTCTAGCTATATAAGAAGTCATTGATTATGATTATGTTATGATTAAGAATAATAAGATTAGTTAATTATTTTGATTTCTTAGATTGGTTACTATTCTTCTCTTGCATTTTTAAAAAGAGATAAAATGGGATATTATGTTATGTGATTTCTTGGTATTTTAAATATATGATTAATGATGAAAGTAGATAAGTTGAAAAAGAGATGGTTGAATCAAAATAATTTTTTTTAGTTTGATTTCTGTCAGAGGGCAATATGAATGTTATACCATGTTCCATTAAAACACTCAAAGGATTCTACGATATATCAGGTGTAGAAGTAGGCCAACATTTATATTGGCAAACAGGAGGTTTACAAATTCATGCTCAAGTACTTATCACTTCTTGGGTAGTAATTGCTATCTTATTAGGGTCAGTTATCATAACTGTTCGGAATCCACAAACTATTCCTGCCGACGGGCAGAATTTCTTGGAATATGTTCTTGAATTTATTCGAGACTTGAGTAAAACTCAGATTGGAAAAGAATATGGGCCTTGGAAAATCATACAGTTACCTCATGGAGAGTTGGCTGCCCCCACGAATGATATAAATACTACTGTTGCTTTAGCTTTACTCACATTCGTGGCGAATTTTTATGCGGGTCTTACTAAAAAAGGATTGGCTTATTTTGGAAAATACATTCAACCAACTCCGATCCTTTTACCAATTAACATCCTAGAAGATTTCACAAAACCTTTATCTCTGAGTTTTCGACTTTTTGGAAATATATTAGTGGTTGAATTAGTAGTTGTTGTTCTTGTTTCTTTAGTACCTTCGGTAGTTCCTATACCTGTCATGTTTCTTGGATTATTTACAAGCGGTATTCAAGCTCTCATTTTTGCAACTTTAGCCGCGACTTATATAGGGGAATCCATGGAGGGTCATCATTGATTAGTTTTCAAAAGAGTCTTCTTTTTTTAAGCTTACCTCGATTGAGGCAATGCATGGTTCAAGAAAATATACTTGGTTCGGTAACATATATAGATAGAAATAAGAAATCCATATGTATATATGACTAGAGTTCTAAGAGGAAAGATAGACGATATTACGAAGGATGGGTTAGGGAGATCACACTAGATATATGTCTATATGTAATGTCTATAAGTCCAGCTACAGTTCCTGCATATTTTTCGACGAATTATTCTAGAATCTGATTCAATAAAAAATGCGGGCGGTTTCCGTTATGAAAGAAACAAATGTATATGTGATAGTAGATAAATATTAGTTATATATAGGGTTTATCCCTATCTATACATATATTTTTTTCTGAAGTTTTAGTTACTTCGATTCGATGTTTTTTAGTGATCAAATAAGTAAGAATTCCTTGGTTGATTGTATCATTAACCTTTTTTTTGTGCGAGGAACCTTTCATCATGAATCCACTGATTTCTGCCGCTTCCGTTATTGCTGCTGGATTTGCCATAGGGCTTGCTTCTATTGGACCTGGAGTTGGTCAAGGTAGTGCTGTAGGCCAAGCCGTAGAAGGTATTGCAAGACAACCAAAAGCAGAAGGAAAAATATGAGGCAACTTATTGCTTAGTCTAGCTTTTATGGAAGCTTTAACCATTTATGGGCTCGTTGTGGCATTAGCACTTTTATTTGCAAATCCTTTTGTTTAATTTCATCCTAGAACGAAAATGTAAAAAAGTGCATGACACACTTTTTCTTATTTTATTAATTCGTTGCAGTTTGGTTCTGTGAATTATATCACTACTTTACTCCTACAAATATGTATTTGTTGGAACAATACCCCGAGAAAGACTGATTTGAGGATGCCGAATTAGTGGATTTGATCGCTTTATTCCTTCCCGTCCTTCGGTTAGTACGATGGAATTTTTACTTTCTTTTTAGGAAGTGTTTGAACAGGGGAAATATTTTGCAATTTCTACAAGACCTAGGACCCAACTTAATAAGTATCTTATTGGAAACTTAAAACAAAGAAAAAAATTAAGAAAAAGAAATCGATCAAAAAGGGCAAGTCAAGTGATACAAAAAGAACTCTGTTCTTTGTTAGTCCTATCTATAAGAGGAGAGCATATGAAAAATGTAACCGATTCTTTCGTTTCCTTAGGCCACTGGCCATCTGCCGGGAGTTTCGGGTTTAATACCGATATTTTAGCAACAAATCTAATAAATCTAAGTGTAGTGCTTGGTGTATTGATTTTTTTTGGAAAGGGAGTGTGTGCGAGTTGTATATTTCAAGAATAGGTTAGACCCAACCGGCTGCACTTTATTTATTTGTGTTATTTATATACATATTTTTTTAGAATAAGATAAATAGGAAAAAAGTGTACAATCTCGACGAATTCCTTCTGAATAAATTAATAAATCATATGTAAGAATCATAGCATTTCGTTCTTTATTGGTAAGTCAACTTTGATTCTCTATCAACCAATAAAGTGAGACCATTAACATGGTTAAAGCTAAACTGTTTGAAGTTCGGGCACAACATGGTACTCTTTCTACCATTATGTTAATATCGATATGGTTTAAAAAAGAATAGTTGGTAATTTTTCTGATATATAACACTCATATCAATAAAATCATTTGAACCGTTTACTAGAATAAATAAAAGGGCGCCCTGTGTTTTATTATCCAATGCCGAATCGACGACCTATGTATAAAAAAGATAAAATTTTGGATTTGAATAAAAATTTCATTGAAATTTAAATAAAGAACAAATAAAGAAACAACTTTGCTAACAATTAGAGACTTTTGTCTGATCGGAAGAGTCCTTATAATATTATGGTCTTGTATCGGTTTTGATATGTTTGCATACAAACAGAACTAGGGAGGATAGGCTCATTACATTAAAAAAAAGATATGAAAGTGCCCATAAAATAAAAAATTGAGCGTGAGAGCCAAATGAATCGAAAGATTCATGTTTGGTTCGGGAAGAGATCATGGAAGTTGTAAAATTAATGGTAAGATAATCTACTTTCATTAAATGATTTATTAGATAATCGAAAATAGAGGATTTTGAGTACTATTTGAAATTCGGAAGAATTGCGTAAAGGGGCCATTGAGCAGCTCGAACGAGCTCGGGCTCGTTTACGGAAAGTGGAAATGGAAGCAGAGGAATATCAAATAAATGGATACTCTGAGATAGAACGATAAAGGGTAAATTTGATTAATGCGACTTCTGAGAGTTTGGAACAATTAGAAAATTACAAAAATGAAACTCTTCATTTTGAACAACAAAGAGCAATTAATCAGGTCCGATAACAAGTTTTCCAACAAGCCTTACAGGGGGATATAGGAGCCCTGAATAGTTGTTTGAATAGCGAGTTACATTTCCATACCATCAGTGCTAATATTGGAATCCTTGGGGAAATGGAAGAAATAACTGATTAGCCCTTCTATTTTTTTACTTTAGTTTAGAGTTTAGGCATTATTTTTTCCCTTTGTTTCCGAAAAAGAAAAAAGAGACACTAATGGTAACTCTTCGAGCTGATGAAATTAGTAATATTATCCGTGAACGTATTGAACAATATAATAGAGAAGTAAAAGTTGTGAATACTGGTACCGTACTTCAAGTGGACGACGACATTGCTCGTATTCATGGTCTTGATGAAGTAATGTCAGGTGAATTAGTAGAATTTGAAGAGGGTACAATAGGCATTGCTCTCAATTTGGAATCAAATAATGTTGGTGTTGTATTAATGGGTGATGGTTTAATGATACAAGAGGGAAGTTCTGTAAAAGCAACATGAATGATTGCTCAAATACCTGTAAGCGAGGCTTATTTGGGTCGTGTTATAAATGCTTTGGCTAAACCTATTGATGGAAGAGGTGAAATTTCATGCTTCTGAATCTCGATTAATTGAATCTCCTGCTCCGGGTATTATTTCAAGACGCTTCGTATATGAGCCTCTTCAAACAGGACTTATTGCTATTGATGCGATGATCCCTATAGGACGTGGCCAGCGAGAATTAATTATTAGGGACAGACAGACCGGCAAAACAGCAGTAGCCACAGATACGATTCTCAATCAAAAAGGGGAAAATGTAATCTGTGTTTATGTAGCTATTGGTCAAAAAGCATCTTCTGTGGCTCAGGTAGTGACTAATTTCCAGGAACAAGGGGCAATGGAATATACTATTGTGGTAGCCGAAACCGCGGACTCACCTGCTACATTACAATACCTTGCTCCTTATACAGGTGCGGCTTTAGCTGAATATTTTATGTATCGTGAACGCCATACCTTAATAATTTATGATGATCTCTCCAAACAAGCACAAGCTGATCGCCATATGTCTCTTCTTTGAAGAAGACCGCCTGGTCGTGAAGCTTATCCAGGAGATGTTTTTTATTTGCATTCACGCCTTTTGGAAAGAGCTGCTAAATCAAGTTCCAGTTTAGGTGAAGGGAGTATGACTGCTTTACCAATAGTTGAGACTCAAGCTGGAGATGTTTCGGCTTATATCCCTACTAATGTAATTTCCATTACAGATGGATAAATATTCTTATCTGCCGATTTATTCAATGTGGGAATCCGACCTGCTATTAATGTAGGCATTTCTGTTTCCAGAGTGGGATCCGCAGCTCAAATTAAAGCCATGAAACAAGTAGCTGGCAAATTAAAATTGGAATTAGCTCAATTCGCAGAGTTAGAAGCCTTTGCACAATTCGCTTCTGATCTCGATAAAGCTACTCAGAATCAATTCGCAAGAGGTCAACGATTACGCGAGTTGCTTAAACAATCCTAATCAGACCCTCTTACTGTGGAAGAACAGATAGCTACAATTTATATTGGAGCAAATGGATATCTTGATTCGTTAGAAATTGGACAGATAAAGAAATTTATCATTAAGTTACGTACCTACTTAAAAAAGAATAAACCTCAATTTCAAGAAATTTTATCTTCTACCAAGACATTCACCGAGGAAGCGGAAACCTTTTTGAAGGAAGCTATTCAGGAGCACACTGAATTGTTTCTACTTGAGAAACAAGCATAAAGTTATAACTCTAATTCTATTGTTAGAACAAGAGTTATTCTTGCGAATTATTTCTGATTCAATTCATTCAAAAACGGGGTTTCTTGGTATCGCCACTTTAAAAATAGATGGAAAAAAATTGCATCCAATAGGATTTGAACCTATACCAAAGGTTTAGAAGACCTCTGTCCTATCCATTAGACAATGGACACTTTTCATTCCTATTTCATTCTTTCGCATTCTCCCTTTATCTTTTTTTTTGAGAAAAATAAATGAAAATTTTTTTAGGTAAAAAAAAAGAACGCATATTCGAATCGATGATGCATATAGAATAAGGAATATGGGGCGGGTAGTGGGAATCGAACCCGCATCGTTAGCTTTGAAGGCTAGGGGTTATAGTCGACGTTAATTTATCATTCTTAACGTCTCTAATTCAAAACCGAACATGAAAATTTTGTTTCATTCGGCTCCTTTATGGAAAATTGATGTATTCCCAAAAACAAAAATTAGATCCATAACATCTATGTCAGCTTTTCTTATTAAAGACACCCAAAGCCACTCGCTTTCTAGATGATCCCTCTAGATGATCCCTCTAGAGAAGGGGGATTCTATTATCCCAAATCCGTCTAATCTAGTTACTTTGTTCCCTATTTCCACTCGAGGGATCCTGAGGAAAAGAATTTTATTTAGTTTCCACCGAGCTAAAATAATATGCTGATGGTTCTATTAAACCAAAACTACCATTTTATAGCTATTTGGCTTTAATCTTAGCTTATACAAGACAAAAATTTAAGATCTAGTTACGATTGGAAATGCACTCTTGTTTTTTATCTTCATCCATAGATCCTTTACTTATATTTATTAATTGGAAGATTTGATCCAATTTTTTTTTATTATGCTTCATGACTCTATAACCCTTTTATTCAATTGAAATTGAACTTTGGACACAAATCGCGAGAATTTCTATTTTTCCTCAAATATGCTATTGAGGGGAAAATGATTAAACTCTTTTTAGGAAATAAAGTTTTTTTTGATCGGAATATGAAAAACCCGAAAGACCCCTTAACTTTTTAAGTTATTAATTGAACGAATCACACTTTTACCACTAAACTATACCCGCTTCATATTCATTATTATATATGAATATACCTTTTGTCGAACAAAGGAATAAGATGCTATCTTAATCTTAATAGCATCAGACTCATTAAAACTTGAGCGTTGACACTTCATCCTCCCTGACTAGGGGTACTTGAAGTCGAAGTAGGGAAAGTTTTTTAAAATAACCAAATTATAATAAATTTAGAATAAAGCAAAAAATTTCATTTTTCACTTGTTATAAGTCATTATTGACAGTCCAAAATTGAAGGAATTATTGAAGCTGGGCTATAACCATGACGAATTCCTCATTTTTTTTACTTTCCCTTCAACTGACCTATTTTTGAATTTGAACTCGGATTAATTGGATCTTAAATGTTCAATGTCCCTTGAACAAATAAAAGAGTTATGTTATATATGTTATAACATATGTGTGTTTCATTTTTTATATTATATTATTTAATATCTGTATGTGCTTTTTTCCAATTAAATAATTAACTAAATTGAGAAAAAAGACTCAAAATTCAAAATACTACTTAATTCAAAATACTACTTAATACTAATTAATAAATACTAGTAAAAAAATTATTAATTTGAATATTATTTCATTTTCATATTTTATAGTATTTTCTATAGTATTATATTACTAATACTAAGAAATTACACTTGGAATGGAGATAAAAATCATCTTTATTGTTACTTCAATAACAAGTATCTTTGATTTGATATAATAAAAACAAAAAATGAAATCATTTGATCTATGAAATGATTGATTCATCAGAAGTAATGTAATAACCCGGCCTGGTTAAGTACTAGCCGGGGAAATGGACTTTTCTTACAAAATGAAAATCAAGGAAGAAAGGTTTTTCAATTTAATTTTTTTTACTTCGCATGTCACACCACATAAAAAAATTTCAATTTGAATTGGGAGAGATGGCTGAGTGGACTAAAGCGACAGATTGCTAATCCGTTGTACGAGTTATTTGTACCGAGGGTTCGAATCCCTCTCTCTCTGCTCCCCTCAATCGCTTCAGACTTTCAAATTTTTTTTATTCCTCACGTCTAGGATTACAGACCGGATCATTAGATAAGAATCCAAAGATGAAGAGAGAAACAAAAAATATGACTACTGTGTAAACAAAGAGTTTGAGAGTAAGCATTACACAATCTCCAATAATTTTTTTGAAAAGGGAAATAGATTGCCCATTTTTTATCACATACACTATGTTGGCATAGTGCCCAAAAAAGAAACCAAAAATAAAATGAAGTCTTTTCTTGAAAAAGGTAATTTTTACTAATTTGTTTTTGTAATGTAATAATAATAAGAAAAGCAAGATTCTGATTCCTTCATTACCAATTTTTTTTTGTATTTTTGGTCATATCCATTATTTGGTATTGTAGGGTCTTTAGAAAGTCCTTGTTTACTAGAAGGTCAGAACGAGGAAATAAGTTGATCAAAATTTATCACCGTGCGATTATTCAATATAATACAAGAACAAGAATTTCTATTTTCGAATGGAGGGTTCATAATGTAAAATTTATAAGATCTTATAAATTTTTAGAAATTTTTTTTCGTAAAAATCATGAATTTTTCAGAGCATTAAAGTGTTTATCGAAAACTTACAGCAGCTTGCCAAACAAAGGCTAAGAGCAAAAATAGTACAGGTATGACAGGCATAACATCTACGATAGGATTGAAAAAGGCATAACCTCGGGCAATTTGCCGAAGAAAAAACTACTCGAAGAAAGGGTAGAATTAAGACAGATACAGATTAAACTAAAGATATTAAGTATAACAAACATTTCATTCTTGTAGATTAGAAAATTAGATTTTGATTGAGTTCTTTTTATGAGGGAATAATTAAAAGGTAGGTCAAAAAACCTTCTTGTTCTTCGAACGCTCTCAAATAAAAAATCTTCCCTTTCATTCTCAAATGAGAATACAAGGAATTTTAGTTTCATACAATATCTTAATTTAATTTTATAGAATGACCAATCATTTTTTTCTATATTTTCATGTGTTGAACCCTAGCAGTAATATACTTCATATATATTTGAATTGGGATTGACGAACGACTAATTCCAATATTAGTCTTTATTAGTATCAAAGAGAAATTCGAAATCGAAATGGGGCATGGCCAAGTGGTAAGGCAACGAGTTTTGGTCCCGTTATTCGGAGGTTCGAATCCTTCCGTCCCAGAGCGTCTACATGAGAAAGGAAAGATTCTTCTCTTTAACAAATTTCTCTTTAAGTTTGGAAATTTTTTTCTTTAATCTTGGATATAGTGTCACCTTTTGTTCTGATTTTTCTATAAAAATAAAACTTTTTTCATTTAGTTTTTCACAAATGCGATTGAGTGTATGGGTAGAAATAAAGATATTTCATTGAATTCTAAATTCAAAACAATTTTTGGGTATATGATTAAGAGACTACTATTTTAATAGTCATATTGAAGTAAGTTACTTAGGAAAACTCTTTTTTCCATGAAATCTGAATTCTCGTATTATGTAATTTATTATGGAATTCTGAATTGAAAGAGAAAAAGAGATCCTTTTCTATTTCATACTCATGAAAAAAAAATCTTTTTTTATGAACCTGGGTACTCGAAGAAATTTGAAAAATCTATATTATAAATATAGAGAAACTTATGACTTTTTCGAGTTATTGGAATAGCTTATATTTTGTTAATAACTGATTTTATTCCGGAATTGGAAAATCCATAGGGCCGTTCTTTTTAGATTTAGAGTTTATTTGTTCGAGAAGAATTTTTTCCATAATTTAACATAACATCCCGAATGATCTGTTGAAGATTTTAATTAGATTTAAGGAAATGGATTCACTTTTCTTTTTTATTTTTTAGAAATTTCTTTCACCCCATAGGATAGAGGGGCGAAATAACTAAAATCCTTTATAATATAAGACTTTTTTCTAGATAATTATTTACCTTTCCCTAGATACATACATAAAAAATATTTTGTATCACTACGCCATAGATGACCTTCTGCAACATTTTTGCAAGGTGTTGCCAGCTAAAATGTTGCTATAGATATAAAATTTTGGTCCTACTGCAACGTTGTATTTATGGTGTTACCTTAGCCATAAAAATGTGTTGCTCTAGCTAAAAAAGTGTAACACGATGCAACATTTTTATATAGTGTTGCTATAGATGTATTCAGATTAAAAAATTAATAAAATTAGCAATCCGCGTGAATACGATCCAACGGTCTACATTTAATCTGATTGTTAAACTGGATCACCGCTACAATTTGCCACAAATTTTCGTTTTCCCGCTTTACTTTTAATATAATTTTCGTTCTCACCCCCAATTTCCGAAATCCCTAATTTCCAAATCATATTTTCGTTTCTTTTTTTTTTCTTCCAAAAACAAAATCTCGTCCTTTTTTCAAAGTTTGGTAGTGATCTCAGACAAGCTTCGTTTCCATTTCATTCTCACCTCCAATTTCGCTGTTGTTTGCCTACATGTCGAGCGCCGTTTGCTTTGTTGCCTAGATCTGGAAATGTCTGTTTGGGTTGTCAGAATGGGTAACCAACGATTTTGATAAGGTGATTAGGCGATTTGGCAACCTGAAGTCAAATTTGGCAACTGAAATAGTTTGTTGGTGAGGCAATTAGAGGATGGAGGTTGGTGGTTTAGAAGTATGTGTGGGTTTGGGTGAAGAATTGGAACTGTGAGATTTTAGTTGGCAGTGGCAGCGGCAGCGGGTTGGTAATGAGGTTTGGTGAGTGTTTTGGCATAGGTTAAGGGCTGTAGGGGATGTAAGTTGCAGCAGTTTGGGGATGGTGGTAGTGTAGAGGTTCGTGCTGCCGAAGTCCGTGACCTGTTCGATGAAATGTCAATTTTGTGTAGAGGTTCGTGGCAGTGTAAGTTGCAGCAGTTTGGGGATGTAAGTTGCCGAAGTTTGGGGATGGTGGCAGTGAAGGGTAATGTATTACTTATTAACACGCAACCTGTTTGATGAAATGTCAATTTTTATTTATCATGGTTTCAGGTCTTTTACCAAGGCAGAGCAAAAAGCAAGGTTATTTCAGTGTTCACTGAACAATTTGCTAAGAATGATGGCTGGAAAAAGGTCGGATGATTCAAAAGAAGCCATGAAAGAGTTGCAAAAGTCAATCATCGAGGAGGTGTTCAAATTCGCAGGAGGTGTTCATTTGTGCATCATTTTACGTCGTTTCAAAGAAGGCTCGATCTTCCGAAATCGGATGAATAGGTCGATCCCCGCCGGGACTGCGGTGCCCCGGACCCCCGCCGGCGCTGCGCCCGGACCCGCTTCTTGGCTCGCCTTCGGCTCGACACTTGGCTCGTCATATATTTGTCAGTGTCGGTGTCTGTATAAATTGAAACTGCATATGTAATGAGTGAACTGAGTAATGTAGTGAGGAATATCTATATATGTGAATATTAGTGTTATATATCATTGAATTGTAAAATAGTGGAGTCAGGAATTTGTACTATTTCAAATGTTGAAATAAAATATTTATTTAAATAAATTACTGTTTAAATATCAAATTCTGTGCAATAGCATTTTATTAAATAAATATTTACTTTTATTAAAAAATCAAATATGGTCTACATTGTGGGCCCTACAAATTTAAAAAGTTAATATCTATAGCAACATTTTGGAATGTTGCTACAGATACCTATGGGTGTTGCCATATACCCAAATAGGGTTCTATTGCAACAATATTACTTATGTTACCTTAGATAGTCAAAATGTTGCCTTTGAGGTCTAAGGCAACGGCAAAAATTGCATCACCCTAAAAGTGTTGCCATAGACCTATGGCAACATTTTTCGGGCCTGAGCCAACATTTTTTTTGTATTGCAGAAGGTCATCTATGGCGTAGTGTATCATTGAGCCAATGACTATTCATGATTCCATATTGAATCAATTGCATACCGTTTCAAAATAAAATTTAAAATTAGAGGAGTGTTATGGTAAAACTTCATTTAAAGGATGTGGTAGAAAGCAACGTGCGACTTGAAGGACATAATTCACTTTGGATTCTTACATTCGTCATTTTCTATAGGAATGAAGATTCTCTTGAATTGACATAGCTTTTTCTGTTCCTATTAGGCACCCAATTTGTATTGGGTTGATAAATAGGAATAGTACATGATGGAGCTCGAGCAAAACGTATTGATTCATTTATCGGGGGGGAGGGGCGGCGAATATAGGGTTAGTAACAATTAATAAATTAGACTACTTTATTAAGTATATCCTCAATATAGAAATTAAAATTTTAAATTGCAGGATTCAAATCCCAACAAGTTTGAAATAAAATTAATAACATTTTTTATATTACATTACAAGGGAAAAAATCGTTCATATTATCTTTCTATAGAAGGAAATAACAAAAAACAAAAGGTATGTTGCTGCCGTTTTGAAAAAGGGGATAAGGATCACCGAAGTAATGTCTAAACCTAATGATTTTAAAAAGTAAAGAGAAAGAATTCCGGAACAAGGAAACACTATTTTAAATTGTCTCAATATTTTATTTTTAGTATAATGATGGCGACTAAAAAAAGATTCGAGACGAAACAAACAAAAGAGGTTAGAGACGACTCAAGAAATGCCTAAGGATTTACCTTCAGACTTTTTCAGAATTACCCAACTTGAGTTATGAGTGCGAATGATATTTCTTTTTTTTCTTTTTTTATGTAAGTAAGAACAGAAAAACTTAAATCATAGTCTAATTCATAAATTTTTTTAATATATTTTACATTATATACAGAAATATTAGAATCATTTTTTCTCGAGCCGTATGAGGAGAAAACCTCTTATACGTTTGTTTCTAGGGGGGTTATTTATCTATATCTATCCCAATGAGCGATCTATCAAATCGTTGCAATTGATGTTCGATCCCGACGAGAAGGAAGAGATCTTCGAAAGGTGGGTTTTTATGATCCAATGAAAAATCAAACTTATTTAAACGTTTCTACTATTCGTTATTTCCTTGAAAAATGTGCTCAACCTATAGGAATTGTTCATGATATTTTAAGAAAAATAGAATTTTTAAAAGAATTAATAAAATAAATAAATAAATTAGAAAAAAGAAAGGTAACTAGTATAAATTTGTGTGGTAATTGTTTACTCACAATTTCTCTTTTCTTGTTCTATATTATGTTTTATATTTACCATATTTATTATTTGTTGTGCCAATCCAACACAAATCCTTTTTTTATTTTTTATTTTTTAATTGATTTCATTTTTTCTCAACAATTTATTCATATTGACAATGGTGTGTCGAACAAATATAATTTGATCGTAGATAAATATATCTGTTTATTTCGATCCTTATTTATTTATGGGTTTTTCCTTTACTTCATTCAAATTATGGGTTTGCCAAATTTACTATTTGTTATATAAGATATATTTTTTTAACGAAAATCAAATTTTTTTCTATTTAATAAAAAAGGAGGGTGGTCTTTAAATGTAATTTTTTACATTTTTTTATCAGTCTTTAATTTAATCCAATCTACTTTGCTATTTTGTTTAATTGATCATCTAATCTTTCCTTTATATTTCTTTTGAATTCAAAATTCAATGTTTTTACGTAGTTGTATAGTTCAATTCCATTTTTTCCACTTGTATATACATATTTATCTAGGTTGCTAACTCAATGGTAGAGTACTCGGCTTTTATGTGCGATTATGGTTTTTTTACACATTTGAATGAAGTAACGAATTCGTCCAGACTTTTGGTAGAGTCTATAAGACCACGACTGATCCTGAAAGGTAATGGATGGAAAAAACCGCATGTCGTAATAAAATAAAATAATAAGAAAAATGGAATTGCATTTTCATTTTTCTTATTATATTCTTTCTTATTTTTATTTTATTTTAAGAAATTCACAGTTAGGGTTTGGTCTAGTGAATAAATGGATAGAGCTCTACGACTCTAATTCTGGTAAAAAAAAGCAACGAGCTTTTATTCTTAATTTGAATAATTTCCCGATCTAATTAAACGTTAAAAATAACTTAGTGCCTGATGTGGGGAAGGGTTCTCCTGTAAATGGACCTTTGATTCTTTTTTTAAGAATAAAAAAAATCCTACCTATTTTCTATTATGGATTGGAAACTAATGTGTAGAAGAAACAATATACTGACAAAAAAAATTTCCAAAGTCAAAAGAGCGATCGGGTTGCAAAAATAAAAGATTTTTTATCCTCTGATAATTTATTTAATAGAACGAAGATAAACCTATTGGATAGTAGAAGGAGAGTGGAAAAAGATCTGTTGATTGGACTCTGTATTTCCGGGGTATATATTTTTTCCATACATGATACATACTCTGTTCTAACTGTATTGCACTATGTATAATTTGATAAAACAAGAAATACCTATTGTTTCTGGTTCAAGTAGAAATTGAAGTCAATGGAAGAATTACAAGGATATTTAGAAAAAGGTAGATCTTGGCAACAATATTTCCTATATCCGTTACTCTTTCAGGAGTATATTTATGCACTTGCTCATGATCATGGTTTAAATGGTTTGATTTTTTATGAACCCGTAAAAGTCTTTGGTTATGATAAAAAATCTAGTTTATCACTTGTAAAACGTTTAATTATTCGAATTTATCAAAAGAATTCTTTGATTTCTTCGGTTAATTATTCTAACCAAAATTTATTTATTGGTCAAACTCACAACATTTTTTTTATTCTCATTTTTATTCTCAAATTATATCAGAAAGTTTTGCAATTATTGTGGAAATTCCATTTTCCTTGCGATTAGCATCTTATTTAGAAAAAAAAGAAATACCAAAATATCATAATTTACGATCAATTCATTCAATTTTTCCTTCCATCCATATGAAAATCTTGGTTCAAATCCTTTAGTGCGGGATTCAAGATGTTCCCTTTTTACACTTATTGGAATTCTTTCTTCATGAATACCATAATTGGAATAATCTCTCCATTACTCAAAAGAAATCTATTTATGTTTTTTCGAAAGAAAATAAAAGATTCTTTTGGTTCCTATATAATTCTTATGTATTTGAGTGCGAAATTTTATTAGTGCTTATTCATAAACAATCCTCTTATTTACGATTAACTTCTTTTAGAACTTTTATTAAGCGAATACATTTCTATGGAAAAATAGAACATCTTCAAATCGAATATTTTTTAGTAGTATGTCGTAACTATTTTCATAGAACTCTGTGGTTCTTCAAAGATCCTTTCATGCATTATGTTCGATATCAAGGAAAAGCAATTCTTGCTTCAAAGGGGACTCATTTTCTGATGAAGAAATGGAAATATCATTTTGTCAATTTTTGGCAATATTATTTTAACTTTTGGTCTCAACCATATAGGTTCTATATAAATAAATTATCAAACTATTCCTTCCATTTTTTGGGTTATTTTGCAAGTTTACTAAAAAATTCTTTGGCTATAAGGAATAAAATGTTAAAGAATTCGTATTTAATAGATACCATTACTAAGAAATTTGATACCATAATCCCAGTTATTCTTCTTATTGGATCCTTATCTAAAGCTAAAATTTGTACCGTATCAGGCCATCCTATTAGTAAGCCAATCTGGGCCGATTTATCAGATTCTGATATTCTCGATAGATTTGGTCGAATATGTAGAAATCTTTCTCATTATTATTGTGGATCCTCAAAAAAACAGGGTTTGTATCGAATAAAGTATATACTTCGGCTTTCGTGTGCTAGAACTTTGGCTCGTAAACATAAAAGTACAGTACGCATT
>CM060908.1:99240604-99325604 GCA_030737815.1 Allium fistulosum | reverse complement strand
AGCTATCACACGGTGGCTATATATAATCTTCGGAAACAAACATAGAAATAATCATAACATAAATCAGTCACAGACATCCATATCACAAAGGCGGAAGAAGATATGAATAAATATATAACACATGAAAGTGTACATCAGAGTAGTGGTCAGAAAGATCCACGATAATACAAAAGAATAGCATCACGTGCTATACAAAAGAATAAGTACACAACACAGAGTCTATATCTCAAAGGTGTACATCCAAAAACTACTAATCTATGTAGTTAGCCAAAAGTCAGAAATATCCTGAAGAGAAGTCAAGCAGAAGCACCTGTAACATCTCGGTCTGACCCGAGTATTATTTATAAGAAAATAATAAACGGATCAGTCTAGCTATAAATATCAGATGATATGGTACAAAGTAAAAGGCATGACATGAACATGAAATAACCATAACGACATACTACTATAAGTATGTAAATGATAATCAACAAAAGATTAATCAATATCACAAGAATCTTCTCAAAGATAAGGTAGGGTATCATACCCTAAACTTGTATTCATAACAAGTCAATAACACATGAATTCACCAATGCACAAAAACTGATATCATATCAATGAAAATCATGAAAATTGGTGAAGCACAAAATTCCAGAAATCATCATCAGAAATCCAGAAAACACATAAAAATGGGGGAGGCCTAACACATGAATTGGAGCATGAAAACTCACCTACGCGTAAACACATGACGAGAAGCTATCTCATGGAAGTTATCCATTAAATTTTCACACAGGAATGGCCCGAAGACCGTAGGGTGCTACCCTAGATATGTGATGGCGAAACATCACATAAACGGGGTATAGTCTCCCACGCAGACAAAGAGACATCGCTCAATCACTAGTCTAAATCACAAAAATGATCGTCATGATCATAAGGAAGTGTCAATCACACCAAGCTAGTAAATATATGAGTTTAGCTTCATGTCCCATAACCACTTGCTTAACTTAAATATTTACGAACAAGCTGTAAATCTTCACTAGGAAATTGTCACAAAAAGGGTTCAATCGAACAAGTCCAAGAGCTAACCGACGAAGTGAACGCAAGCGTTTCATACCACTCGTTTTACTAAGTCGTTTAAGTCGATTTCTCATTCGAGTGAAGTAAAGGCTTGTATATACTAGTAGATTGAAAATCGGTTTGAGAAAACGAACTTTTGATATTTGAAATTGTGTTGAAATCGCTTTGATGAAAGAGTTTTGATATTTACTATTAGTATTGAAACCTTCATATATCTTTAAAGTGACAAGTCATAAAATGATTGTAGAAACAAATCAATTCACATCAATTCACGTTCGAGGACGTGAGTAAAGTCCAAAGAAATCAGCTCAAAATGCATCAAAGTGGAAATTCTGATGAATGCTTTTAAGATAAGATTGCCTACGCAGAGTAATACGCAGAGTAATGCCCCGTCACGGTACGACTTAGTAAAGGCAGGCTGGTCAAGCGACCTAAGGAAATGTAGGTCATACGACCTAGCAGAAGAACAGGTCGAACGACCTAGGGGAAAACAGGTCAAACGACCTAAGTGCTAACTCGCGAGCGACCTAAAGAAGTGCGCGACCTAACAGTGAGGCGCGACCTAAGGATGTGCGCGACCTAAGGATGTGCGCGACTTAGTGGGGCATAGGTCGGAGACGACCTACGACTTAAGGTCAAGCGACCTAGGGAAATGTAGGGGAAATATTAGGTCGGAGACGACCTACGACTTAAGGTTTAACTCGCGAACGACTTAGTACTTGCTTACCTCGCGAACGACTTACGACTTAAGAGGGTGTACGACCCAACGACTTAAAGTCGATACGACTTAGCGACTTAAGCTGAAATACGAGCTACGAGCTATGGTCTATACGACCTAACGACTTATCTCAGTATGACCTAAGCCAGGACGAGATAGCAGAAGGCAACGACTTAACTCTTAACTCGGGGACGACCTAAGATGTTAACTCGTGGACGACTTAACACAGGCGAACAGAAATACAAAGGCGGTGACTTTTCAACGCGCGCGACTTAAGCCCTTAACTCGCGAACGACTTAGCACACCCAGAACGACTTAAGGCCTGGAACGACTTATGCTCCGTGTGACTTTTCAACGCGAACGACTTACGACTTAGGCTTAACTCGTGGACGACTTAGTGATGGCCAGAAACGACTTAAGGCCAGAAACTCACCAAAACGCCAAAATTTGTAGTTTTTCGCCAATCCAATCCAAACCAAATGCAAACAAACATGCTAAAGTGATGAGGGATCATCCCCAACAGTCCAATGATAATTATAGGCAAGATGTGAGATCAAAAATCTTACCTTTTCACGGAATTTGATGAAGATGGAGATTTGAGAGCTAAGCAAGAACACCAACAAGCTTGAATCAATGTTCTTCACGTGAATTTGATGTTGAATCTCGGATTTGCAATAGAATTTGTGTTTGGAGTTTTAATTTCCACTTCCCACCACCATTTTTGACAAAGCTTGAAGTGTTTTGATAGAGTGAGGAAGATGGTTGGGCTGAACTAAAGGGGTGCAGTCCAAACCAAAGTCAAAGGCGGGAAAAAGTGTCGAAAATTTCACTATCTCCAAACATATCGAAGTTTACACTCAAAAAGATCGCAAACGTCATTTTGAACTCAATGGAAGTGGTCTCGAGTCCTAATTTGACCGTATGCAAAAAGTATCTTTTCGGACTAACATCCGACTAACGATAAAATATTTAAATAAAATATTTAAATATAAAATCGATAGATATGCGGGTTGTTACAGACTCCCCTCCTTAAAGAAATTGCGTCCTCGCAATATATATGGTGGAAATAAAAAGTAACAACCATAAAAGCATATTAACACAAAAGAAATTGGAATTAAGAAGTTTACCTCAAAGAGCATGAGAAAGTAATTCCGGATGTGTACGCTCGATGAATTCTCTAGTTTCCCAAGAGCAGTCCTTAGGATTTGAGGACCATTGAACTTTAACAAGCGGAACATCTTTATTTCGAAGCCGTTTGATCTCCGAAGCAATAATTCGAATAGGATGCTGCTCATAAGTTAAATTAGGTGAAACTTCAATCTCTTCCACAACACCGGGCTCAAGTGTAGAATCGCAATCCCAAAGGCACTTTCGTAATTGAGAAACGTGAAACACGTCATGCATAGCAGAAAACTGAGCCGGTAATGAAAGGCGATAAGCCATGGAACCAATACGTTCGGTGATAGGGAATGGCCCAATATATCGAGGCGCTAACTTCCCCGATAGACTGAAACGTACAACACCCTTCTTTGGTGAAACACGAATAAATACAAGATCACCAACAGAAAATTCTAATTTCCTTCTTCGGTTATCGGCATAGGATTTTTGTCTACTCTGGGCTTCTTTCATCCTATGTCGAATAAGTTCAATCTTTTCTGTGGAATCTTGAATAAAGTCTGGTCCTAAAACCAGTTTCTCACCGGCCTCAAGCCAACAAGAAGGAGATCGGCATGGCCTTCCATAGAGTGCCTCAAAAGGAGCCATACCAATACTAGATTGGAAGCTGTTATTATAGGAAAACTCAATAAGTGAAATATGATCTTCCCAACTTCCACCAAAGTCAAGAACACAAGCACGAAGAAGATCTTCAAGTGTTTGATTCACACGCTCAGTTTGTCCATCGGACTAGGGGTGATAAGCGGTGCTAAAATTAAGCTTCGTTCCCAAAACTTTTTGAAAACTCTTCCAGAATCCACTAGTAAACAATGGATCCCGATCACTAACAATGGAAGAAGGAACTCCATGCAGTTTAACAATTTCTTTAATAAAGAGTTTGGCCAGAAGAGGAACGGTTCGGTTCGATCGAACAGAAATAAAATGGGCAGACTTAGTAAGTCTATCAACAATCATCCATAAGCTATTATGACCCGAACGAGAACGGGGAAGGCCATCAATAAAATCCATGGAAATTTGATCCCACTTCCATAATGGAATTTCCAATGGTTGCAATAACCCACCGGGCCTTTGATGTTCAGCCTTAACAAGTTGGCAAGTCATGCAACACTTAACAAATTTAGCGATATCAGATTTCATTCCTTCCCAATAATAAAGTCGCTTCATATCAGCGTACATTTTACTGCTACCGGGATGAATGGAATACTTGGAACGATGAGAATCTTCTAGAATGTCTCTACGAAGATCACTAATATTTGGTACGATCAATCTACCAAATTTTCGAATGCCGCCACGAAAATCAATATCAAAGTTTTTCAAACCTTCAATATCGGTTTTATCCTTAAGATTTTGGCCAAGCAAAGCCAATTCAGGACCTAGCTGTTGAGCTTCAAGAATGCGGTCTAATAAAGAAGGACGAGCCTCAAGGCTACATAAAACAAGAGATGAACACAAATCGGAAACGCGATCTCGAATTTCACAAGTGGATAAAAGTTCGAGATCGTTCCATTCAGATATCATCATGGAAACAACCGCTTGTTGTTTTCGACTAAGTGCGTCGGAAACACGATTCCCCTTTCCAGGAGTATAAAGAATGTCAAGATCATAAGAGGCAAGAAATTCGAGCCAACGCTGTTGACGCAAATTAAGTTCCTTTTGAGAAAATAAATATTTCAAAGACTTATGATCAGTATAAAGTATAAACTTTTCTCCCAAAATATAATGTCGCCAAATTCGAAGGGCGAAAACGATAGCCGCGAGTTCTAAATCATGTGTGGCATATCTAGTCTCAGCCGGCTTCAATTGCCTAGAAGCATAAGCAATAACACGTTCTTTTTGCATAAGAACGGCACCCAAACCAATGCGACTAGCATCGGTATAAACGACAAAGTCTTGATTCCCTTCGGGAATAATAAGAATAGGAGCATCAGAAAGAAGTTCTTTTAATTTCTAAAAAGAAGTTTCACATTTGTCCGACCAAATGTATTTAACACCTTTCTTTGTTAAGCCAGTAAGGGGAACGACAATCTTAGAAAAGTCTTTTATAAAACGGCGGTAATAACCTGCCAATCCGAGAAAGCTACGGATTTCAGTCACGCTTTTCGGTCTCTTCCAATTTTGAATCGCTTCAATCTTTGAAGGATCCACTGATATTCCGGATTCGGAAATAATATGACCGAGAAACTTCACACTAGATTGCCAAAAATGGCATTTAGAAAATTTTGCTTTTAGTTGATTGCTCCTAAGAGTTTCCAATACAATTCGAAGAAGCTTTTCGTGTTCCTCCTCGGTTTTAGAAAACACAAGAATATCATCAATAAAGATGAGAACAAACCGATCGAGAAAATCTTTGAAAACTCTATTCATAAGGTCAACGAAATAAGCCGGAGCATTCGTTAAACCGAATGGCATAACTAGCCATTCATAAGATCCATAACGCGTACGGAGCGAAGTCAAAGGAATACTATCCTCTGCAATACGAAGCTGATGGAAACCGGTAGCCAAGTCCAATTGTGAAAATACTCTAGCACCAGTAAGTTGATCAAACAGATCATCAATCCGAGGCAATGGATATTTATTCTTAATAGTAAGATCATTAAGCTTGCGGTAGTCGACGCAAAGCCTAAGTGTACCATCAGACTTACTTACGAAAATAGCTGAAGCTCCCCAAGGCGAGGAACTAGAGCGAATAAGTTGCTTCGTCTCCAACTCGGATAGTTGTTTGTGCATCTCTTCGTTCTCCTTATTAGACATGCGATAAGGAGGACGGGTAACAGGTTGAGCTCCAGGTAAAAGATTAATTTTGAACTCAATTGCTCGTTTAGGTGATAATCCTAAAACGGGCTCAAAGATGTCGGAAAATTCACGAACGATGCGAATACGAGAAATGACATCCTCCTCATCATCATTGTCATCATCACGAGGATTTAAAGAATATAATGATGCAACTAAAGCGGAATCCGAATCTTTAAGAATAATAGAAATCTGCTTAACAGATAGTGGATGTCGAAGATAAATAGTCCGCTCAGGACATAGGATATGAGCTTCATAACGAGTAAGCCAATCCATACCCAAAATCATTCCAAAGCCTAAGTAACGCATGACATGCAAATCGGCTAGGAAAGAAAAATCACACAAAATGATCTCGACATATTTACAAAGCAGACTAAGAGTTGCGGATCCACCAACCGGATTCGCAATTCTTAATGAAGTCATTAAAGCAGTAACACTTAAAGAAAATGTATCGACAAGTTCCTTTGATATAAAAGAATGGGATGCACCCATATCAAAGAGAACTCTAATAGGTTGATCATGATATAATATAATGCCATCAAGGACAGAATGAGACATACCTTGACCGCGAGATGTGTTACCAGGGGCTTGAGCCACATTAAGCTTTCCCTCCTTCTGTTGAAGCCTTTTGCATTGGTGCATAAAATGATCTGGACTTTTACAATAGCGGAAAGAGCGGGGCTTTGGACACTTGTTCGAAAAATGGCCCTTAGCACCACAGTTGAAGCATTTGTTATCATCAGAGGAAAAAGTCTTTGCAGCAAGAGTTTCATGTTTACCCTTTTTGTTAAGATAAGGACCCTTGAACTTATTAGGCCTTTTCTTGTTGTTGAAGTTTGGTTTAGAAACCACCACTTCAACCTCATTGTCCTTATCAGCCTCTTCAAGACGAAGAGCAATATCAATCAGTTGGTCGAAAGAAACTTCTAATTTTAGAAGTAATGGCTTCTTGAGATTCTTGTTTAAGCCATAGATGAACCTCTGGTTCTTCTTCAATGGGGTGTTGATGTATTCAACCCCATACTTAGACAGTGACTCGAAAGATGCGACATAATCTGTCACAGAGGATGTACCTTGAACAAGGTCTATGAAACGACGAGCCAATGTCACTTTCTATGCTTCTGGTACGAACTTTAATTCGAAGCGTTCCCGGAATTTCTCCCAGGTGAGATCCGCTTCATTAATTTCAGAAGTAAGAAGTTCATACCAATCCAATGCTCTCTCTTGGAGCATACTGGAGGCCACCTGAACACGGTGAAGATCGACAAGATTCATGCGAGAAAAGATTCTATCGCATGTTCTTACCCAAGCCTAGACCTCGATAATAGTTTCAGAACCTTTGAATGGTTTCCCACCCAAGTTGGTATAATCGTTGCACAAACGTGCAAATCCCGACTTAGGGTGAGTAGGTTCCTGATTAGGACCAGCTGCTTGAGCATTCTTCACTAAATCAAGAAGCTGTTGAGCGGTCATAAAAACTCCATCCTGGGGAGTAACAGTAGATGGTCCAGCTCTGGGACGACCTGGTCTAGACATTCTCTTCTTTAAGAAAGAGAGAAGAGGAAAAAGGTTATTCCAAATGAATATCAAGCAATCTTGATAGATGAAACAAGGAATCATAAAGAAAACCGGATGAACCGGTTCGAAGACTCGAACTAAATCCTGAAACACAACTCCTAAGGTGGACTTAGGACGATGATCCTTGTTAAGTTATTCTACATTTTTCCGAAGTTTGGCTCTGATACCAAGCTGTGACGCCCCACCTCTATACCCACGCTAACCAAGAACACTACGATGTAGTGCTGTCAATTAGCACGGAGAATAAGGCTGTGGAGGAGCGACCATCCATGTAACTTCTTTGTGCGAGCACCGATACGTCAGATAGAATAGAATGCATATCTTTTAAGGAGGAAATCCGACATACCGATACAAACACAAAGCTATCACACGGTGGCTATATATAATCTTCGGAAACAAACATAGAAATAATCATAACATAAATCAGTCACAGACATCCATATCACAAAGGCGGAAGAAGATATGAATAAATATATAACACATGAAAGTGTACATCAGAGTAGTGGTCAGAAAGATCCACGATAATACAAAAGAATAGCATCACGTGCTATACAAAAGAATAAGTACACAACATAGAGTCTATATCTCAAAGGTGTACATCCAAAAACTACTAATCTATGTAGTTAGCCAAAAGTCAGAAATATCCTGAAGAGAAGTCAAGAAGAAGCACCTGTAACATCTCGGTCTGACCCGAGTATTATTTATAAGAAAATAATAAACGGATCAGTCTAGCTATAAATATCAGATGATATGGTACAAAGTAAAAGGCATGACATGAACATGAAATAACCATAACGACATACTACAAAGTGGTATTCGAGTCTCCAGACCTAGAATCCCGGTATACGGAAACTCGATCCCTTAGATTTTTATTCTACTTACTTTGAAATAAATTTCCTTTGCTACTTCATTTATTCGAAAATACATTAACCTTTAGATTTATTCCTTTATTTGAGTTAAAACCCTTTTTAACTGAAATTACCAATTTTAAACTTCCAAAATTCCTTCTTTAGCCTTTAATTAAATTTAATCCTTACATTCAAAATAAATCCTTTATTCTTTAAATTTAATATCACTTTAGTTTAAAGTTAATATTTCCCTTGTTATTTCGAAATTCAAACAGTTTTAATTTATTTTGAATGTAAGGATTAAATTTAATTAAAGGCTAAAGAAGGAATTTTGGAAGTTTAAAATTGGTAATTTCAGTTAAAAAGGGTTTTAACTCAAATAAAGGAATAAATCTAAAGGTTAATGTATTTTCGAATAAATGAAGTAGCAAAGGAAATTTATTTCAAAGTAAGTAGAATAAAAATCTAAGGGATCGAGTTTCCGTATACCGGGATTCTAGGTCTGGAGACTCGAATACCACTTCGACTCCGAAATCGTTACCCTATACATTTGCATATCTCTATAATAAGTATGTAAATGATAATCAACAAAAGATTAATCAATATCACAAGAATCTTCTCAAAGATAAGGTAGGGTATCATACCCTAAACTTGTATTCATAACAAGTCAATAACACATGAATTCACCAATGCACAAAAACTGATATCATATCAATGAAAATCATGAAAATTGGTGAAGCACAAAATTCCAGAAATCATCATCAGAAATCCAGAAAACACATAAAAAGGGGGGAGGCCTAACACATGAATGGGAGCATGAAAACTCACCTACACGTAAACACATGACGAGAAGCTATCTCATGGAAGCTATCCATTAAATTTTCACACAGGAATGGCCCGAAGACCGTAGGGTGCTACCCTAGATATGTGATGGCGAAACATCACATAAACGGGGTATAGTCTCCCACGCAGACAAAGAGACATCGCTCAATTGCTAGTCTAAATCACAAAAATGATCGTCATGATCATAAGGAAGTGTCAATCACACCAAGCTAGTAAATATATGAGTTTAGCTTCATGTCCCATAACCACTTGCTTAACTTAAATATTTACGAACAAGCTGTAAATCTTCACTAGGAAATTGTCACAAAAAGGGTTCAATCGAACAAGTCCAAGAGCTAACCGACGAAGTGAACGCAAGCGTTTCATACCACTCGTTTTACTAAGTCGTTTAAGTCGATTTCTCATTCAAGTGAAGTAAAGGCTTGTATATACTAGTAGATTGAAAATCGGTTTGAGAAAACGAACTTTTGATATTTGAAATAGTGTTGAAATCGCTTTGATGAAAGAGTTTTGATATTTACTATTAGTATTGAAACCTTTATATATCTTTAAAGTGACAAGTCATAAAATGATTGTAGAAACAAATCAATTCACATCAATTCACGTTCGAGGACGTGAGTAAAGTCCAAAGAAATCAGCTCAAAATGCATCAAAGTGGAAATTCTGATGAATGCTTTTCAGATAAGATTGCCTACGCAGAGTAATGCCCCGTCACGATACGAATTAGTGAAGGCAGGCTGGTCAAGCGACCTAAGGAAATGTAGGTCATACGACCTAGCAGAAGAACATGTCGAACGGCCTAGGGGAAAACAGGTCAAACGATCTAAGTGCTAACTCGCGAGCGACCTAACGAAGTGCGCGACCTAACAGTGAGGCGCGACCTAAGGATGTGCGCGACTTAGTGGGGCATAGGTCGGAGACGACCTACGACTTAAGGTCAAGCGACCTAGGGAAATGTAGGTGAAATATTAGGTCGGAGACGACCTACGACTTAAGGTTTAACTCGCGAACGACTTAGTACTTGCTTACCTCGCGAACGACTTACGACTTAAGAGGGTGTACGACCCAACGACTTAAAGTCGATACGACTTAGCGACTTAAGCTGAAATACGAGCTACGAGCTATGGTCTATACGACCTAACGACTTATCTCAGTATGACCTAAGCCAGGACGAGATAGCAGAAGGCAACGACTTAACTCTTAACTCGGGGACGACCTAAGATGTTAACTCGTGGACGACTTAACACAGGCGAACAGAAATACAAAGGCGGTGACTTTTCAACGCGCGCGACTTAAGCCCTTAACTCGCGAACGACTTAGCACACCCAGAACGACTTAAGGCCTGGAACGACTTTTGCTCCGTGTGACTTTTCAACGCGAACGACTTACGACTTAGGCTTAACTCGTGGACGACTTAGCGATGGCCAGAAACGACTTAAGGCCAGAAACTCACCAAAACGCCAAAATTTGTAGTTTTTCGCCAATCCAATCCAAACCAAATGCAAACAAACATGCTAAAGTGATGAGGGATCATCCCCAACAGTCCAATGACAATTATAGGTAAGATGTGAGATCAAAAATCTCACCTTTTCACGGAATTTGATGAAGATGGAGATTTGAGAGCAAAGCAAGAACACCAACAAGCTTGAATCAATGTTCTTCACGTGAATTTGATGTTGAATCTCGGATTTGCAATAGAATTTGTGTTTGGAGTTTTAATTTCCACTTCCCACCACCATTTTTAACAAAGCTTGAAGTGTTTTGATAGAGTGAGGAAGATGGTTGGGCTGAACTAAAGGGGTGCAGTCCAAACCAAAGTCAAAGGCGGGAAAAAGTGTCGAAAATTTCACTATCTCCAAACATATCGAAGTTTACACTCAAAAAGATCGCAAACGTCATTTTGAACTCAATGGAAGTGGTCTCGAGTCCTAATTTGACCGTATGCAAAAAGTAGCTTTTCGGACTAACATCCGACTAACGATAAAATATTTAAATAAAATATTTAAATATAAAATCGATAGATATGCGGGTTGTTACACGAAAGTCAGAGTCGGCGCGAATTCTCCCAATTTGTGACCTACCATACGATCTGTTATATAAATAGGTAAATGTTCCTTTCCATTATGAATAGCGATTGTATGGCCAATCATTTTGGGTATAATGGTAGATGCCCGAGACCAAGTTACTATTATTTCTTTCTCCTCCCTCATGTTGAGTTTTTCAATTTTTCTTGATAAATGATTAGCTACAAAAGGGTTTTTTTAGTGAACATGCCACAACTGATTACTCCTTTTTTTACATTTTAAAGATTGTCATTCTATGTCCAATAGAATATCTCGATCTAAGTATGAAGGTAAGAATAAATACAATAATGATGAATGGAAAAAAGAGAAAATCCTTTAGCTAGATAAGGGGCGGATGTAGCCAAGTGGATCAAGGCAGTAGATTGTGAATCCACCATACGCGGGTTCAATTCCTATCGTTTGCCCATCACATTATTTCAAATTCAAAAAATTCTATTTTCAATATTCCTATTTACGGCGACGAAGAATAAAACTATCACTATATTTTTTCCTTTTCCGACTTCTTCTTCCAAGCGCAGGATAACCCCAAGGAGTTGTGGGTTTTTTTCTACCAATTGGAGCTTTCCCTTCCCCACCTCCATGGGGATGGTCTACAGGGTTCATAACTACTCCTCTTACTATAGGACGCTTACCTATCCAACACTTCGATCCGGCTCTACCCAAACTTTGTTGATTCACCCCAACATTACCCACTTGTCCGACTGTTGCTAAGCAGTTTTTGGATATCATACGGACCTCCCCAGATGGTAATCTTAATGTGGCTGATTTACCCTCTTTTGCGATCAGTTTCGCTACAGCGCCCGCCGCTCTAGCTAATTGTCAACCCTTTCCAAGCGTGATTTCTATGTTATGTATGGCCGTGCCTAAGGGCATATCGGTTGAAGTAGATTCTCCTTTTAAAAACCTCTTCCCAAACTGTACAAGCTTCTTCCAAAGCATACGGCTTTCTAGATGTATATGATGATATCTAGACAGATAGATCTTTATCTTATATGATCGTACGATGAAGTACGACATGAGTGGATATATAGGAATCCAAATCTGTCGAATCACTCATGTATGATCTTCTACATCCTAGGTCTCCCCGTTCCATCATCTTGCTTATGTTCTTCATGTAGCATTCAGACTGAATGACTGTATGAAATTACGTCGATACTTCCACATATTACGGGTAACGTAGGAGACATCTTTATTTTTCCCCGGGGGTAATTACCACTGCTTAGCTTTTAATTCGCCTCTGACCATCAAATTAAATTTGAATAACCCGTCCTCCTCTCTTTGAAACAAGGGGCGCTTCCGGTTCTGTGCGCGCTTCAAACAATTTTGTCTTCTCCATATTACCATATCTCTAGAGTCAATAATTTAATATGAGGAACTACTGAACTCAATCACTTGCTACCGTTACTCAACAGTTTTCTGTTGAAGTCTATCCCATAGAGGTACTCAAATTGGATCAGTGATTGATTTCTAGGTTTCATCGTAAACCTAATTGGTTACTTCCAATTACATAAATCAATAGTTCAAACCGCACTCAAAGGTAGGGCATTTCCCATTGATATAGGGACTTCTGTACCAGAAATAATGGTATCTCCAATTATAGCCCCTCTAGGGTGTAAAATATATCTTTTCTCGCCATCCCCATAATGTATGAGACAAATGTATGCATTTCGATTAGGGTCATATTCTATGGTTACGATTCTACCAGATATGTCTTCGGATTTGGAAAAGGGGTTAGAGTAAACCTGGCCGTTTTTCATGTTTAAACAAAACATGAGATGGGTCAAAAAAGTATAATTTCTACAAATTTAAAACAAATGTGAAATGTGTGATATGTAAATAGCCTAACGGAAGAAAGATCTAATTTTATTATGTGTAGGACCTCTTTGGACAATCACTAATCGTTTCGCTTACAGTGGAAAGAAAATATATAATGTCATAATAACAAAAAAAAATTTCTAAAAGGAAAAAAAATATAGACTATTTAGTCAAATTAGTCAAAATTCGGTTGGAAAGAATCTTCTATTATGCGTAGATTTGAGTTGCAAAATACAATTACGATAATGATTTATTACTCTATTCCAGTACAATTTTGAATACTTTTTTTAAGGCAAGGCTTCGCAAAACGATTAATAAAGAATTGATACAGTTGGATTGAGCAATCGATTACTCAATTTAGTATTTGTAGTGTCCACAGCACTAGAGTCCACTCCTTCCCCATACTACAAGTGAAAGAGAAAATGTAAAGACGACCATTAAAGCAGCCCAAGCAAGACTTACTATATCCATGTGAATTATGTCCCTTATTTCTATGAAAGAATTATTCGATTATTATTTAATAATCATAGTGGAATCAATGGCACAGAGTCAAAATTGGATTCTGACTTAAGACTATTGATGAACCAAATCAATTCAATGAATACATTTGCAACAAGTTTCAATATTTTAAGATTTCTGGTAGAATCAGGAAGTATTAAGTACAAGATGATACACGCGCCTTTTCTATACACAACTATATATCAGATACCTCTATTTTCTATTTGATCTAAGCTTACTGTCTTTCTATGAAAGAATCGGTAGAACCCACTGCCACTATTACTACATACATATATTCTTTTTTTTTTCAATTTTTACCTTTACTCTATACTATAAAAGTCGACCAACTATTCTGCTTCTATGTTTTTTTGAGTTCAAATACAAAGTATCTTCGTGCCTTTCTACAAGCCATAAATTTATTTCCCATCATTGTATCCAATCTAATTTAATACCCAACAGAATCATGAGACGCAACTTAAAATTAAAAATTATTTAAGAGATTTTGATATGCTAGTCTTTTATATAATCTTTTATTCTAGTAGTAAAAATGGGGTGCCTCTTAGGAATCTTTGTATATCGAGATTTCCGATCTTAGTTCTTAATTCCATTCTGGAATTGATTCTCACCATTTATTTCAATTTTTTTTGAAATAAATGGTGAGAATCAATCATTACCAATGATTAAATTAATAGTTGAGGTTTTTGCTTCATCCCTATTACTCCCGATTTGATTTGGGCTAGACTAAGATTTTAAGAAAAAAAGTTACAGTCTTTTCTAAAACCTATGCTATAGTTTATAAAAATCAAGTATTAACACGTCCACGCCTCCACTTCTTGCGGAGCAATAATTCATCGAATTAGATCGGTAGAATAAGAAATAAAAAATCTTTGGTTGATCAGGCGACACTCGGATTTGAACTGGGGATAAAGGATTTGCAGTCCCCCGCCTTACCACTTGGCCATGCCACCAAATTCGATCCAAAATAAAATGGATAAAAATATTAGCCATATTCTATTTCTACTACTAACTCCTTTTTTATCTTGAATCCCGTTGTACTTAATCCTCAAAAACACATTCTTTTTTTTTCTGGTTTCTATTATTTTCTTCGATTTATTATATCTCAAAATGTGCATCAGTTAATAATTTCCCTTCTTGTTTCTTTTCTATTAAGAGTCAAATTATGGCGACAGACTACAAAATTCAGAGCAAATTGGAACCATTAACAATTTACTTTAAATTAGTCTTTAAATTGAAATTAGTGAATGGTTCCTCAATTTTTATCGGAGATAAAATTGTATTTCCTTGAATGGAAAAAGAAAATTGATTTATGACCGATTTATGACTAATCTAATTTTTTTTTCAATAAAAAATACTTTTCTATTTTAATTATAACAACATATATGTGTATATGTAAACCCCAAAACACAAATTGTTACCCAAATACCGAGATGGGTCTCTCTCTTATGTACATATCCCTAGAGAGAATTCTCATGTTTCAATTTTTCATTGAATAAATAGATTGAAATATTGAATATAAAATACGAATTTTGGTGGAGTGTGATCCATGTTAATTTTGCTCCAGAAATTGCAAGAAAGGATGTGATATATGGATAGATAACCGTATCAACATGTACTTAATAAATACAATATTTTTTTTAGTATATTTATATTAAGTTACACAATTCAAGCGTATTCTATAAATTTCCTTCCCTACCAAAAAAAATCCACCAATTCTTTTTGGAACATGAAATTCTATTTTTTGTGTTAAAAAAGGGAAGACTCTATACTACTTCTGATTATTCTGTCTTTATTTCATTTATATAGATATAAAGAGGAGATTCAATCTCAATCATTCCTTTTTGTGGTATCTCGTCGGATCGTAATATCATACTAATATGTTAGGTAGAAGTTGGACCAATTTTGAATAAGGCTCCATAAGTGTAAGTAACAGAATTTTTTTCCAGAAATATTTTTTCAATTTAACCCATCGAAAATTTGAACCTGCTCCCAAAATGTTCTTTATTCCGCCGTTCCATCTCCATTCATATGTTTGAAATAGATATATGGAGTTGACTAAAATTTTATGTGATTCAGTAAACAAAATATACATTCTATTATTGCTAAGTCCATCCATATGGGTCGATGAATAGTGAATCAATAATTGAATTTTTCCAATAAAAATAAATAGGAAACTTAAGATTAAGATGCTTCGGAATGGAAATGAGGGAATGTCCACAATACCTGGATTTAGTCAGATACAATTTGAGGGATTTTGTAGGTTCATTAATCAGGGTTTAACGAAGGAATTTCATAAGTTTCCAAAAATTGAAGATAGAGATCAAGAAATGGAATTTCAATTATTTGTGGAAAGGTATCAATTGGTGGAGCCCCTGATAAAGGAAAGAGATGATGTGTATGAATCACTCACATATTCTTCTGATATGTCCCTGCGGGAGTAATTTGGAAAACCGGTAGGATATGCAACAACAAACTGTTTTTGTTGGAAACATTCCTCTAATGAATTCCCTGGGAACCTCTATAGTAAATGGAATATACAGAATTGTGATCAATCAAATATTGCAAAGTCCCGGTATTTACTATCGTTCAGAATTGGATCTTAACGGAAATGTTGTTTATACCAACACTATAATATCATTGGGAAGGAAGATCGGAATTAGAAATTGATAGAAGAACAAGGATATGGGCACGTGTATGTAGGAAACAAAAAATATCTATTTTAGTTTTATCATCAGCTATGGGTTCAAATCTAAGAGAAATTCTAGATAATGTTTGTTACCTTGAAATTTTCTTGTCTTTCTCGAATGATAAGGAGAAAAAAAAGATTGGATCCAAAGAAAATGCCATTTTGGAGTTTTATCAACAATTTGCTTGTGTCGGTGGGGATCCAGTATTTTCTGAGTCCTTATGTAAGGAATTACGAAAGAAATTTTTTAAACAAAAATGTGAATTAGGAAGGATTGGTCGACGAAATATGAACCGGAGACTGAATCTTGATATACCTCAGAACAATACATTTTTGTTACCACGAGATCTATTGGCTGCTGCGGATCATTTGATTGGAATTAAATTTGGAATGGGTACATTTGACGATATGAATCACTTAAAAAATAAACGTATTCGTTCTGTAGCAGATCTGTTGCAAGATCAATTCAGATTGGCTCTTGTTCATTTAGAAAATTCGATTCGAGGAACTATATGTGGAGCAATCCGACATAAATTGATACCGACTCCTAAAAATTTGGTAACTTCAACTTCATTAACAACCACTTATGAATCCTTTTTTGGCCTACACCCTTTATCTCAAGTTTTGGATCGAACTAATCCATTGACACAAATTGTTCATGGGCGAAAATTGAGTTATTTGGGTCCTGGAGGATTGACGGGACGAACTGCTAGCTTTCGGATACGAGATATCCACCCGAGCCACTATGGGCGTATTTGCCCAATTGAAACGTCTGAAGGAATCAATGTTCGACTTATTGGATCTTTAGCTATTCATGTGAGGATTTGGTCCTTGGGGATCTATAGAGAGTCCGCTTTATGAAATGTCTGAGAGATCAAAAGAGGCACAGGTAATTTATTTATCACCAAATAGAGATGAATATTATATGGTAGCTGCAGGAAATTCTTTGGCCCTAAATCGGGGTGTTCAAGAGGAACAAGTTGTTCCGGCTCGATACCACCAAGAATTTTTGACTATTGCATGGGAACAGATTCGTTTTAGAAGTATTTTTCCTTTCCAATATTTTTCTACTGGAGCTTCCCTCATTCCGTTTATTGAGCATAATGATGTGAAACGGGCTTTAATGAGTTCTAATATGCAGCGCCAAGCAGTTCCTCTTTCTCGATCCGAGAAGTGCATTGTTGGAACTGGGCTGGAACGCCAAACGGTTCTAGATTCGGGTGTGTCTGTTATAGCTGAAGGCGAAGGAAAGATCATTTATACTGATACTCACAAGATCATTTTATCAAGTAATGGGGACACTATAAGCATTCCATTAATTATGTATCAACGTTCCAACAAAAATACTTGTATGCATCAAAAACCTCAGGTTCAGCAGGGTAAATGTATAAAAAGGGGGCAAATATTAGCAGATGAGGCGGCTACAGTTGGTGGGGAACTCGCTTTAGGAAAAAATGTATTAGTCGCTTATATGCCATGGGAAGGTTACAATTTTGAAGACGCAATACTAATTAGTGAACGGCTAGTGTGTGAAGATATTTATACTTCTTTTCACATACGGAAATATGAAATTCAGACTCATGTGACAAGTCAAGGTCCCGAAAGAATTACTGTAACAACCCGCATATTTATCGATTTTTTTATTTAAATATTTTATTTAAATAATTTATCGTTAATCGGATTTTTGTCCGAAAAGCTACTTTTTGCATACGGTCAAATTAGGACTCGAGACCACCTCCATTGAGTTCAAAATGACGTTTGCGATCTTTTTGAGTGTAAACTTCGATATGTTTGGAGATAGTGGAATTTTCATCACTTTTTGCTTTGGGCCTTTGGTTTGGACTGCACTCACTAACTCAGCCCAACCCCCTCCTTCTCTTCACAACTTCATTCTTCATTTCTAAAACATCTAAGCTTCATCAAAAATGTAGGAGGGAATGGGAAATTAAAACTCCAAACTCAAATTCAATTGCAAATCCAACATTCAACTCCGAATTCAAGTAGAAGATATTGGATTCAAGCTTTGGGTTGCTTCTCCTTGCTTTCAAGCTTCATCTTCATCCATTTTAGTGAAAAGGTGAGACTTTTAATCTCACATCTTGCCTATAACTGTCATTGGACTGATTGGAATGATTTCCTATCAATTTAGCATGTATATTTGCTTTTGGTTTGGATTGGATTGACGAAAAGCTTAGAATTTTATTGTTTTGGTGAATTTCCTGGAGTTAGGTTGTGACGACCGCCCATGACCCCTGCACCGAATCTGGAGATAGTGCGCTGTAAAGTGTGCCAGGCGACCATGGACGATTGTCAAGGTAGATAAAAACAACAAGATCTATCGTATTACTCACAGCGCATGGACAAAATAAAATAGAACATATATATAGTGAAGCTTCACAGAATAGAATCCCATCAATAAAACTTCGTAGGAGTTGAATACAAACATCTGAATAGTCAATACAATAAGCCTCACTACATATCACTCAGAGAATACAAAACAGCGGAACATCCAGTACATATAATAAGAAGATAATATGCAACCCTCCAGCTCGTCTTCGATATCAGCATCGTGAGAAGAGAACAGCACCTGTCACTTGCTACCTAGTCTGCCCATCCCAAAAATGGACGAACAGCCCAAGGCAATAAGAGTTAAAACATAAAGCCTTGAGTTAGACAACAGTCTTAGTGAGCAGTAAATTAACTAACAACATACCAAAAGAGCATAAAGGAAAAGGAATAGGAATACAACCCTCCCACTCCAACCTCTTTCTACAGTGATAGCCCCCAGACACACACTAAGCAGAAGCAAACATAACAGAGCATACAATGTAAAGTAAAGAAATTATCACTCGAGTCAAGGGCGATGTTTTCCAAGCACAAACCCCCAAGGCCTAAACCAAGATCAGATAAGCACCCAGAAAACACTGCTCTTGAGACCGAATGACGATACAACCAAACATCCATGACTCTGGCTATCACTGTTATCATTGCTTTGATATCACCGTTAATTGAATGACCGGCACATTCTTTCAGCCGTCCGTCAAGGGCTAATGGAAACCCCGGTTCTAGATATAACTCCCGCACGTCGTCGCAGCCCGTGCCTAGGACTATCGAATCTGCCCAGAGTACTCGACCATCAACAGTTGGCCGTTGGGACTATCGAATCTGCCCAAACGTACTCTTGCTTAGAGCATGCTAGAACCTTCAACAACGATGCTATCCAAGCCTCCTAGTCATCCTCCTTGACGACTATTTCCATACTAGCTCAAGCGCCTCTCAAGCATCCATTACCCTTAACTCGAATCATATCACCGAGTTACCAACGTGCTTGGAATGATCCCGTCTGGATTAGACCAAGACTATCTCATATCATACTTCGCTTCATCACATCCTCGAAAAGTCTCATCTCAACATCATCATCATCGAATCTATGCATAAGAGCTTCATCATCCCGCTACATATGCCACGAGCAGCTTTCCTAATTCAAGAGCCTTTCCCTTAGCTTTTGAATCATCTTCGGTCGAAAGCAAATCATCAATCATCTAATTCATAGCAATCAACCAAGTCAAACATTAATCCAAACAATCAAGCATTCAAATGAGATCTAAATAGACAATTATCACAATAATGGCAATTTCGTAAATAAAGTGTTGAAAGTATAACAAGCATGAAATCATGAGAATTTTCTCTATAATATTGATGAATGAACTTGCATAGGTTAACACTTAGTAAAAATGGTTGTCAAATCATCATGAACAATGAATCTATATGGATCTACACATAGGATGAAGAAAATGCATGGAAATCACTATTTTAACACCAAATCGAGCCAACAATCCAATATACTCCTTTGGATCCGTGCGAGAGATAATCACCACTCACCAAATCACCAAAACAACCTCAAAACAACACGCTTCAGATCTGGACAGCGAAGGATCAAGCTTGATCTATCACGAATTCGCTTCAAACGATGAAATCTCGCTTCAAAGGATGAAGATCTTCAATCTAAGCTCTTGAATCTTCAATTTGATCTTCAACTTGGATGAATGGAAGCACTAGATTAGAGTGGAGAAAAGAAGTGAAGAAGTGTAGAAGTCGAGCTCTCAAAATGGCAGCACTTCGTCGCTTCGAAATCCGGATCCCAAAAAGTGAGAAAAACCCTTCCTATTTATAGCTGAAAATTCACTAAGTCGTAACTCGGCTATCTCCTAAGTCGTCTCCGACTTACGACCTAAGACACCTCCGACTTAACAAAGCCTCCAACCTAACAGACTATGACTTAGTGAACTTTCGACATAAGACTTAGCAGCTAACCCTTAAGTCGGTTGAGACTTAACACCTGCTCCTATACGACTTAACGACTCAACTGCTATGCCATCCTATGACTCAACGACCTACGACTTAAGAATGCGCGTGACCTAAGACTTAACACTTAGCAGAACCGTATCCATACGACCTATAGGTCCACGCGACTTAACAGCTCACAACTAGACACGACTTATGACTTAAGAATCACGCGACCTAACACTTAAGCCAACACGCGACCTAACACTTAGCCAACCACTCCGACTCAGTCCACACGACCTAATACTTAACCCCTTAGGTCGTTCTAATGACTTAACTACTAAGTCGTTAACTAGCTTACCTCTTAGGTCGGTCAATCCCATAAGTTGCTCACTCTACTAGGTCGCCTACCCTATAAGTCGGTCAACCTCTTAAGTCGTCTAACCGACCTAACTATGCTAACCCGGTAACTGCTAGGTCGCTAACTCTACTAAGTCGGTCAGTTCTTAGGTCGCTAACTCGCCCTGCCGACCTAACACTTAACTCACCAATACACTTAGGTCGCTCAAACGACCTATCTTCAAACCCTTAACTCGCCAAATCCCAGAGACACTCCTATCCCCTAAGTCGTATACGACTTACGACTTACACTAAGTCGTTCACGACTTAGGACTTAGCAAATTCTGCCTAAAATCTGAAACGACTTAAAATGCTGAAAATTCCAGATTTTGACGAACTTGTCGATCCGTAAAAATACGGGTCGTTACATTCTCTCCCCCTTAGGAATTTCGCCCCCGAAATTCCAAGCAATCATAGAAATCGAAGACTATTCTGTACGCCTACCATCCATAGCAATCAACAAACCATGCATCCAATTCTAGCTTAGCGTACAGAATTCTAAAACTAGAACAAGTTACAATATCGCGAGGTGACACGACACCTTAGGGCCATACCTTGAAGAGTTCAGGATGAGCTGCCTTCATCCTCTCTCCTACCTCCCACGTACAGTTGTTATCATCATCACTCCATTGTATCTTGAGCAACTTAACTACCTTTCTCCTAAGCTGTTTCGTGTCGGTTTCCACAACACGAAGCGGCTTACGAGGTCTTCTATCGACTGGATCAACTTCGAAGTCTTCATAGCTATCAGCAGAAACCACCGTATTCGAGTCGTGCACATACTTCCGTAGATACGATACATGAAAAACATTGTGCGCACCTGACATCTTCTCAGGTAACTCCAATCTATAGGCGAGTTTTCCAATTCGCTCGATGATCGGGAATGGTCCAACAAATCTCGGAGTCAATTTTCCTTTCTTCCCGAATCGAATAACATTCTTCAGCGGAGAAATCTTCACAAAAACCATATCACCAGCATCAAATTCCAAATCCTTCCGACGCTTATCGGCATAACTCTTCTAACGGTCTTGGGCTGCCTTCATTCGTTGCCGAATGATCTCTATGCAATCCGAAGTCTGTCGAATCATCTCTGGCCCAAGTAACGGCTTTTCCCCAGTCTCTATCCAACACGTCGGAGAGTTACACGGTCTTCTATACAATGCCTCATACGGTGCCATACCAATACTTGATTGGTAACTGTTGTTGTATGAAAACTCTACCAAATGAAGGTGATCTTCCCATGATCCTCCGAAGTCCAAAACACAAGCTCTGAGGAGATCTTCCAAAACTCGGTTGACTCTCTCGGTCTGACCATCTGTTTGAGGGTGATAAGCTGTACTCAAACACAACTCGGTTCCCAAAACTTCCTGGAAGCTCTTCCAAAATCCACTAGTGAACAATGGGTCTCGATCGCTCACTATACTCTTCGGAATACCATGGAATCGAACTATCCACTTAACATACAACTCAGCCAACTTTGATGCAGTCCTAGTCGATCGAACAGGAATGAATCTTGCACTCTTAGTCAAACGATCTACGATGACCCAAATCCCTTCATTTCCCGTTCTTGTTCTAGGTAGTCCATCAATAAAATCCATCGATATCTGCTCCCACTTCCATGTAGGAACTTCTAATGGCTGAAGCAATCCACTAGGCTTCTTCTGTTCATCCTTTACCAACTGGCAGTTCATACACTTGGAAATAAAATTTCCAACATCCTTCTTCATACCTTCCCAGTAGTAGGTTCTCTTCATATCCCGATACATCTTATTTCCACCTGGATGAATTGTCAGCTTCGAGTGATGACTTTCCTTCAGAACTTCACTCCTCAATTCATCTATATCGGGAACAACTAGTCGTCCTTGCTTCCGAAGCCAACCCTCTCGATCGACCTCGAATCCTTTATCCTTTTCTGGATCCAATCCAGATTCCAAATCACGGATAATCTTGACAAGCTTATCATCTCGCTTTTGGCCCTCGCCAATCCTTTCCACAAGAGTGGGTCTTATTGATAAGTTTGCCAACATCTCAGGCTCCAATTCACATCTAGGCCTGAAGTCAAATCCAGCTAAATACTCGAGATTCTTCCATTTTGAAAACATGACTCCCAATCCTGCATGTCTTCGACTTAACGCATCAGCCACTGCGTTACCCTTTCCTGGAGTATAAGCTATACCAAAATCATATGATGCCAAAAACTCTAGCCATCGCTGCTGCCGAAGATTCAAATCCTTTTGGGAGAAAAGATACTTCAACGACTTATGATATGTAAACAACTCAAATCAAACTCCCAATAGATAATGTCTCCACATCTTCAATGCAAATACAATCGCCGCTAACTCCAAATCATGAGTTGGGTAATTCCTTTCATGCGGCTTCAGTTGTCGACTTGCATACGCAACAACTTTATCCTTCTGCATCAGCACTGCTCCAAGTCCAGTACCACATGCGTCGATGTAAACCACCATCTCATCATTCCCACTAGGAATAGTCAAAATAGGAGCACTCGTCAATCGCTCTTTCAGGATTCCGAAAGCTTGCTCGCACTTAGCATCCCAACTGAACACTTGGTTCTTCTTCGTCAATCCTGTTAACGGTGCAGCTATCTTGGAGAAGTCTTTGATAAACCGTCGATAATATCTTGCTAATCCAAGAAAACTTCTCACATCAGATGCATTCTTAGGTCTAACCCAATCCTGGATTGCTGCCACCTTAGTGGGATCAACCGCTATTCCACTTCCAGAAATCACATGGCCTAAGAACCTCACTTCACTCTTCCGGAAGTGACACTTCGAAAACTTAGTTTTCAGCTGATGTTTCCGTAAGATCTCCAAAACAATACGCAAGTGCGCCTTGTGCTCTTCTTTAGTTCTGGAATAAATCAGAATATCATCCACGAACACAAGTACGAACTTGTTCAACTGATCTCTGAACACTCTATTCATAAGATCCACAAAATATGCTGGCGCGTTAGTCAACCCAAACGGCATTACCAGCCACTCAAAGAAACCCGATGGTGTTCGAAAAGCAGTCTTCGGCACACTATCCTTAGCCACTCTCAACTGGTGAAATCCCGTTGCCAAATCCATCTGAGAAAACACCTTAGCTTCGTGAAGCTGATCAAACAAGTCATCTATTCTCGGCAATGGATACTTGTTCTTCTTAGTCACCTTATTCAGCTCACGATAATCGACGCACAATCTCAACGACCCATCTGCCTTGGTTGCAAACACAACTGGTGCACCCCACTCGGACACACTACGCCGAATGAATCCTTTCTGCAAAAGATCATCAACTTGCACCCTCAACTCCTGCTGTTCCCTAGGCGCCATCCGCCTAAGAGGCATCACAACAGGTCTGGCTCCTTCAACTAGATCTATACGAAACTCGATCTCTCTATGCGGCGGCAACCCTTTGACTTCGTCAAAGACATCCTCGAATCCATTCGCGATTGGCACTAATGACAGTCCATCCCGTGGAACAACCAGCGAATACATGAAGCTCATGAAGACGCCTTCTTCATGCTTACATCGTATCACAACCTTTCGCCCCTCCACATTCTCGACTGTCACTTCCAACCTCTCGCAATCAACTTTTGCCGCATACTTCCTAAGCCAGTCCATACCCAAAATAATTCCGAACCCCGCAAAGTTCAGAACAAAACAATCACAAACAAAAGAGCAATCATGACTCGATACAATCAGACCACGGCATAGCATACACAAACAAGACGAACCCCCAACTGGATTAGTCACAACCAATGGCCTATCAACAATATCCGGTTCCAAACCCAACCGGCCTACAAGTTCACTACAAACAAACGAATGCGACGCTCCAGTATCAAACAGGACTCTAACTGGAACACCACATAGGAAAAGAGTACCTTGAACCACCACACTTTTTCCCTTCTCTTCAGCGGTAGGAGCTTTCGAAGACGACGGAACAGCTCCCAAAGCATAAGCCTGCACAATCTGCTTGTCCCTCCTCGGTTCTGGACAATTCTTCTTGAAATGCCCCGGCTTGTCACAGTTGTGACACTTCATCGGTGCCTTCGGATTCTTGCAATCCCTGGAGAGATGGCCTTTCTGCTGACAGTTGTAGCAAGTCACCTCGCCTTTCTGCTTCTTCTGGCCATCCTTACCCTTCTGTTGTTGCTGCTTCCTTTTCTTGTTTCCACCCTGCTAGGGTTTAGACTCTTCCCTGGTCACAGCAACAACAGATCCTTCCCTAGGAAACAGACTCTCATGCCTGAGAGCTTTCTCCACAAGTTTCTCAAATGAATCGTCCAAATGATCCACCAACTGTCTCCCAAGATAACTGTCCAAGCCTGTCACAAACTTCTCAATCTTCTGATAGGCAGATTCGATATACGACCGGGCATACTTGGACAAAGCTTCGAAATCAGAAACATACTCAAGAACTGATCTTCCACCTTGCTTGAGCTCCACAAACTTCTTGAACAGAACAGACTTCTGAGCTGTAGAAATGAACTTAGCTTCAAATCTAGCTTGGAATTGCTCCCAACTAATCTCTTCCTCTGTAGTATTGATGGTAATAGAGTTCCACCAATCAGAGGCTCTCCCTTGAAGCTGCCTTGATGCCAACTTCCTCTTAGTTGCATCATCAATTCCCAAATCACCAAAGATCCTTCTACAAGCATCTATCCACCTCTGGACTTCGATAGTTGATTCTGTTCCCAAGAAAACCTTCCCTCCAAGAGCAGTATAATCCTTGCACAACTTAGCAAAATCCACTAGTTTCGGAGTTTGAACTTGAACCCCAACATCAACTGACGGCCCTGGAGCTGGCATCCTTCAGTAGCATGGCCTTCCCTAGCAGTTGGCCTCCCTCTTCGACTCATTCTCAATATCTATAAAAAGGAATGATCAGAACATCTAGAGAAACAACTGCATAAAGGACTATCTTACTTCTAAGCTACTATATTATATATAGTAATCATCCATCAAATTACAATTACGTCTCTCATACGTAGTTACATCAGCGAGCGTTGGGTAAAATCGATTAACCAATGCTCTGATACCAAATGTGATGATCGCCCATGACCCCTGCACCGAATCTGGAGATAGTGCGCTGTAAAGTGTGCCAGGCGACCATGGACGATTGTCAAGGTAGATAAAAACAACAAGATCTATCGTATTACTCACACCGCATGGACAAAATACAATAGAACATATATATAGTGAAGCTTCACAGAATAGAATCCCTTCAATAAAACTTCGTAGGAGTTGAATACAAACATCTGAATAGTCAATACAATAAGCCTCACTACATATCACTCGGAGAATACAAAACAGCGGAACATCCAGTACATATAATAAGAAGATAATATGCAACCCTCCAGCTCGTCTTCGATATCAGCATCGTGAGAAGAGAATAGCACCTGTCACCTGCTACCTAGTCTGCCCGTCCCAAAAATGGACGAACAGCCCAAGGCAATAAGAGTTAAAACATAAAGCCTTGAGTCAAACAACAGTCTTAGTGAGCAGTAAATTAACTAACAACATACCAAAAGAGCATAAAGGAAAAGGAATAGGAATACAACCCTCCCACTCCAACCTCTTTCTACAGTGATAGCCCCCAGACACACACTAAGCAGAAGCAAACATAACAGAGCATACAATGTAAAGTAAAGAAATTATCACTCGAGTCAAGGGCGATGTTTTCCAAGCACAAACCCCCAAGGCCTAAACCAAGATCAGATAAGCACCCAGAAAACACTGCTCTTGAGACCGAATGACGATACAACCAAACATCCATGACTCTGGCTATCACTGTTATCATTGCTTCGATATCACCGTTAATTGAATGACCGGCACATTCTTTCAGCCGTCCGTCAAGGGCTAATGGAAACCCCGGTTCTAGACATAACTCCCGCACGTCGTCGCAGCCCGTGCCTAGGACTATCGAATCTGCCCAGAGTACTCGACCATCAACAGTTGGCCGTTGGGACTATCGAATCTGCCCAAACGTACTCTTACTTAGAGCATGCTAGAACCTTCAACAACGATGCTATCCAAGCCTCCTAGTCATCCTCCTTGACGACTATTTCCATACTAGCTCAAGCGCCTCTCAAGCATCCATTACCCTTAACTCGAATCATATCACCGAGTTACCAACGTGCTTGGAATGATCCCGTCTGGATTAGACCAAGACTATCTCATATCATACTTTGCTTCATCACATCCTCGCAAAGTCTCATCTCAACATCATCATCATCGAATCTATGCATAAGAGCTTCATCATCCCGCTACATATGCCACGAGCAGCTTTCCCAATTCAAGAGCCTTTCCCTTAGCTTTTGAATCATCTTCGGTCTAAAGCAAATCATCAATCATCTAATTCATAGCAATCAACCAAGTCAAACATTAATCCAAACAATCAAGCATTCAAATGAGATCTAAATAGACAATTATCACAATAATGGCAATTTCGTAAATAAAGTGTTGAAAGTCTAACAAGCATGAAATCATGAGAATTATCTCTACAATCTTGATGAATGAACTTGCATAGGTTAACACTTAGTAAAAATGGTTGTCAAATCATCATGAACAATGAATCTATATGGATCTACACATAGGATGAAGAAAATGCATGGAAATCACTGTTTTAACACCAAATCGAGCCAACAATCCGATATACTCCTTTGGATCCGTGTGAGAGATAATCACCACTCACCAAATCACCAAAACAACCTCAAAACAACACGCTTCAGATCTGGACAGCGAAGGATCAAGCTTGATCTATCACGAATTCGCTTCAAACGATGAAATCTCGCTTCAAAGGATGAAGATCTTCAATATAAGCTCTTGAATCTTCAATTTGATCTTCAACTTGGATGAATGGAAGCACTAGATTAGAGTGGAGAAAAGAAGTGAAGAAGTGTAGAAGTCGAGCTCTCAAAATGGAAACACTTCGTCGCTTCGAAATCCGGATCCCAAAAAGTGAGAAAAACCCTTCCTATTTATAGCTGAAAATTCACTAAGTCGTAACTCGGCTATCTCCTAAGTCGTCTCCGACTTACGACCTAAGACACCTCTGACTTAACAAAGCCTCCAACCTAACAGACTATGACTTAGTGAACTTTCGACATAAGACTTAGCAGCTAACCCTTAAGTCGGTTGCGACTTAACACCTGCTCCTATACGACTTAACGACTCAACTACTATGCCATCCTACGACTCAACGACCTACGACTTAAGAATGCGCGTGACCTACGACTTAACACTTAGCAGAACCATATCCATACGACCTATAGGTCCACGCGACTTAACAGCTCACAACTAGACACGACTTATGACTTAAGAATCACACGACCTAACACTTAAGCCAACACGCGACCTAAGACTTAGCCAACCACTCCGACTCAGTCCACACGACCTAATACTTAACCCCTTAGGTCGTTCTAACGACTTAACTACTAAGTCGTTAACTAGCTTATCTCTTAGGTCGGTCAATCCCATAAGTCGCTCACTCTACTAGGTCGCCTACCCTATAAGTCGGTCAACCTCTTAAGTCGTCTAACCGACCTAACTATGCTAACCCGGTAACCGCTAGGTCGCTAACTCTAATAAGTCGGTCAGTTCTTAGGTCGCTAACTCGCCCTGCCGACCTAACACTTAACTCACCAATACACTTAGGTCGCTCAAACGACCAATCTTCAAACCCTTCACTCGCCAAATCCCAGAGACACTCCTATCCCCTAAGTCGTATACGACTTATGACTTACACTAAGTCGTTCACGACTTACGACTTAGCAAATTCTGCCTAAAATCTGAAACGACTTAAAATGCTGAAAATTCTAGATTTTGACGAACTTGTCGATCCGTAAAAATACGGGTCGTTACATAGGTCGTTCTTCCTCGGAACTGACTCGTTCCTCCTTAGGTCGTTGGGCCATAGGTCGCTCTGGCATGGAGAAGACTGCGCATGCATTTAGCTCGTCCCGGAGATAGGTCGTTCGTCCCTTGGTCGCTCATCTTGGTTGCACGATAGGTCGCTCGGCCGATTCAGCCCCTAGGTCGCGTCCCTTTTAGGTCGTTAGACCTTAAGTCGCTCGCCACTGAATCTTGTTAGGTTGCTCATCATTGGACCTCGTTAGGTCACTGCAATCATAGGTCGTAAGTCGCCCGTTTATACTACCCCTTGTGTTGTTAAGTCGCTCGACCATGATGCCACTTTAGGTCGCATGACCTTATTTTTTTAGGTCGTTAGACCTTACTCCCTGAAGGTCGCTTGACCAGCTTGTATCCACTAGGTCGCTCAACCACCTATTCCACTAGGTCGCTCGACCTGTTATGTTTTAAGTCGCTGGTAGCTTTGCTCGGCTATGTTGGGTCGCGCACATCTTTAGCTCGACCAAGTTAGGTCGCGCATCACTATCTACCTATTAGGTCGTTCGCCCAGCTAAGTCGATCCATCTCTTAGCTCGACCCTGTTAGGTCGCGCACCTTTTAAGTTCGACTTCGTTAGGTCGCTCCACACCGTTAGGTCGCTCGTCATTTTACACTTAGGTCGTTTGACCTGTATTTCACTAGGTCGCTCGACCTATTCTTCTACTAGGTTGCACGGTAGTCTACCTTTAGGTCATTCGACCTATTTGACTTAAAGTCTTTGCACTTTAATTCGACCACGTTAGGTCGCAAGTATATTCCTACTTTGATGGTTTTGGGATTGATTTCTTTAGACTTTACTCACGTCTTCGAATGTGAATTTATGTGATTCGATTTGTTTCAATAATCGTTTTGTGACTTGTCACTCTAAAGATATGAAGGTTTCAATACTAGTAGTAAATATCAAAACTCTTTCATCAAAGCGATTTCAACACTATTTTAAATATCAAAAGTTCGTTTTCTCAAACCGATTTCCAATCTACTAGTATATACAAGCCTTTACTTCACTCGAATGAGAAATCGAATTAAACGACTTAGTAAAACGAGTGGTATGAAACGCTCGCGTTTACTTTGTCGGTTAGCTCTTGGACTTGTTCGATTGAACCCTTTTGTGACAATTTCCTAGTGAAGATCTACAGTTTGTTCGTAAATATTTAAGTTAAGCTAGTGGTTATGGGACATGAAGCTAAACTCATATATTTACTGGCTTAGTGTAATTGACACTTCTATATGATCATGACGATCATTTTTGTGATTTAGACTAGCAACTGTGCGATGTCTCTTTGTCTGCGAGGGAGACTTGACCCCGCTTATGTGATGTTTCTACTCACATATATGGGGTAGCACCCCATGGTCTTCGGGCCGTTCATGTGTTAAAATTTAATGGATAGCTTCCATGAGATAGCTTCTCGTCATGTGTTATACGCGTTGGTGAGTTTTCATGCTCCCGTTCATGTGTTAGGCCTCCACCCTTTTTATGTGATTTCTGGATTTCATGTGCTGATTTATGGAATTTGTGCTTCACCAATTTTCATGTGTTTATCAGTTTTTGTGCATTGGTGAATTCATGTGTCATTGACTTGTTATGAATACAAGTTTAGGGTATGATACCCTATTTTACCTTTGAGAAGATTCTTGTGATATTGATTAAACTCTTGTTGATTTTCAATTACATACTTATAGTGGTATGCCAAGATGGTTATTACATGTTCATGCCATGTCTTTTACTTTATACCATATCATCTGATATTTATAGCTAGACTGATCCGTTTATTATTTTCTTATAAATAATACTCGGGTCAGACCGAGATGTTACAGGTGCTTCTACTTGACTTCTCTTCAGGATTATTCTGACTTTTGGACTAACTACTTAGATTAGTAGTTTTTGGATGTACACATTTAAGATATAGATTCTATGTTGTGTACTTATTCTTTTGTATAGCACGTGTTGCTATTCTTTTGTATTATCGTGGATCTTTCTGACCATTACTCTGATGTACACTTTCATGTGTTATATATATATATTCATATCTTTTTCCGCCTTTGTGATATGGATGTCTGTGACTGATTTATGTTATGATTATTTCTATGTTTGTTTCCGAATATTATATATAGCCACCGTGTGATAGCTTTGTGTTTGTATCGGTATGTCGGATTTCCTCCTTAAACGATATGCATTCTATTCTATCTGACATATCGGTGCTCGCACAAAGAAGTTACATGGATGGTCGCTCCTCCACAGCCTTATTCTCCGTGCTAATTGACAGCACTACATAGTAGTGTTCTTAGTTAGCGTGGGTATAGAGGTGGGGCATCACAGCTTGGTATCAGAGCCAAACTTCGGAACAATGTAGAATAACTTAACAAGGATCATCGTCCTAAGTCCATCTTAGGAGTCGTGTTTCAGGATTTAGTTCGAGTCTTCGAACCGATTCATCCTCTTTTCTTTATGATTCCTTGTTTCATCTATCAAGATTGCTTGATATTCATTTGGTGAATAGCCTTTTTCTTCTTCTCTCTTTCTTAAAGAAGAGAATGTCTAGACCAGGCCGTCCCAGAGCTGGACCATCTACTGTTACTCCCCAGGATGGAGTTTTTATGACCGCTCAACAGCTTCTTGATTTAGTAAAGAATGCTCAAGCAGCTGGTCCTAATCAGGAACCTACTCATCCTAAGTCTGGATTTGCACGTTTGTGCAACGATTATACCAACTTAGGTGGGAAACCATTCAAAGGTTTCGAAACTATTATTGAGGTCCAGGCTTGGTTAAGAACATGCGATAGAATCTTTTCTCGCATGAATCTTGTCGATCTTCACCGTGTTCAGGTGGCTTCCAGTATGCTCCAAGAGAGAGCTCTGGATTGGTACGAACTTCTTATTTCTGAAATTAATGAAGCTGATCTCACCTGGGAGCAATTCCGGGAACGCTTCGAATTAAAATTCATACCAGAAGCAGAGAAGGTGACATTGGCTCGTCGTTTCATAGACCTTGTTTAAGGTGAATCCTCTGTGACAGACTATGTCGCATCCTTCGAGTCACTGTCCAAATATGGGGTTGAATACATCAACACCCCATTGAAGAAGAACCAGAGGTTCGTATATGGCTTAAACAAGAATCTCAAGAAGCCATTACTTCTAAAATTAGAAGTTTCTTTCGATCAACTCATTGATATCGCTCTTCGTCTTGAAGAGGCTTATAAGGACAGTGATGTTGAAGTGGTGGCTTCCAAACCAAACATCAACAACAAGAGAAGGCCTAACAAGTTCAAAGGTCCTTATCCCAACAAAAAGGGTAAACAAGCAACTCCTGCTGCAAAGACATTTTCCCCCAGTGATGGGAAATGGTTCAACTGTGGTGCTAAGGGCCATTTTGTGAACAAATGTTCAAAGCCCCGCTCTTGTCGCTATTGTAAAAGTCCAGATCATTTTATGCATCTATGCCCTAGGCTCAAGAAGGGAACGTTAAATGTTTCTCAAACCCCTGGCAACACATCTTGCGGTCAAGGTATGTCTCATTCTGTCCTTGATGGCATTATTATATTTCATGATCAACCTATTAGTGTTCTCTTTGATACGGGTGCATCCCATTCTTTTATATCAAAGGAACTTGTCGATACATTTTCTTTAAGTGTTGTTGCTTTAATGACTTCTTTAAGAATTGCGAATCCAGTTGGTGGATCCACAACTCTTAGTTTGCTTTGTAAAGATGTGGAGATTATCTTGTGTGATTTTTCTTTCCTAGCTGATTTGCATGTCATGCGTTACTTAGGCTTTGGAATGATTTTGGGTATGGATTGGCTTAACCGTTATGAAGCTCATATCCTATGTCCTGAGCGGACTATTTATCTCCGTTATCCACAATCTGTTAATCAGATTTCTATTATTCATAAAGATTCGGATTCCGCTTTGGTTGGATCTTTATATTCTTTAAATCCTCGTGATGATGACAATGATGATGAGGAGGATGTCATTTCTCTTATTCGCGTCGTTCATGAATTTTCTGACATATTCGAGCCCATCTTAGGATTACCACCTAAGCGAGCAATTGAGTTCAAAATTAATCTTATACCTGGAGCTCAACCTATTACCCGTCCTCCTTATCGCATGTCCAATAAGGAGAATGAAGAGATGCGCAAACAACTATCCGAGTTGGAGACGAAGCAACTTATTCGCTCTAGTTCCTCGCCTTGGGGAGCTTCAGCTATTTTTGTAAATAAGTCCAACGGTACACTTAGGCTTTGCGTCGACTACCGCAAGCTTAATGATCTTACTATTAAGAATAAATATCCTTTACCTCAGATTGATGATCCGTTTGACCAACTTAGTGGTGCTAGAGTCTTTTCACAATTGGACTTGGCTACCGGTTTTCATCAGCTTCGTATTGCAGAGGATTGTATTCCTTTGACTTCATTCTGTACTTGATATGGATCTTATGAATGGCTAGTTATGCCATTCGGTTTAACGAATGCTCCGGCTTATTTCGTTGACCTCATGAATCGAGTTTTCAAAGATTTCCTCGATCGGTTTGTTCTCATCTTTATTGATGATATTCTTGTGTATTCTAAAACCGAAGAGGAACATGAAAAGCATCTTCGGATTGTATTGGAAACTCTTAGGAGAAATCAATTGAAAGCAAAATTTTCTAAATGCCACTTTTGGCAATCTAGTGTGAAGTTTCTCGGTCATATTATTTCCGAATCCGGAATATCAGTGGATCCTTCAAAGATTGAAGCGATTCAAAATTGGAAGAGACCGGAGAGTGTGACTGAAATCTGTAGCTTTCTTGGATTGGCAGGTTATTACCGCCATTTCATAAAAGACTTTTCTAAGATTGTCGTGCCTCTTACTGGCTTAACAAAGAAAGGGGTTAAATACATTTGGTCGGACAAATGTGAAACTTCTTTTCAGAAATTAAAAGAACTCCTTTCTAATGCTCCCATTCTTATTATTCCCGAAGGGAATCAAGATTTTGTCGTTTATACCGATGCTAGTCGTGTTGGTTTAGGTGTCGTTCTTATGCAAAAAGAACGTGTTATTGCTTATGCTTCTAGGCAATTGAAGCCGGCTGAGACTAGATATGCCACACATGATTTAGAACTCGCGGCTATCGTTTTTGCCCTTCGAGTTTGGCGACACTATCTTTTGGGAGAGAAATTTATACTTTATATTGATCATAAGTCTTTGAAATATTTATTTTCTCAAATGGAACTTAATTTGCGTCAACAGCGTTGGCTCGAATTCCTTGCCTCTTACGATCTTGACATTCTTTATACTCCCGGAAAGGGAAATCGAGTTGCCGATGCACTTAGTCGCAAGCAACAAGCGGTTGTTTCCATGATGATATTTGAATGGAACGATCTCGAAGTTTTATCCACTTGTGAAATTCGAGATCGTGTTTTCGATTTATGTTCATCTCTTGTTTTATCTAGCCTTGAGGCTCATCCTTCTATTTTAGACCGCATTCTTGAAGCTCAAAGGCTAGATCTCGAATTGGCTCTTCTTGGCCGAAATATTAAGGATAAAATTGATATCGAAGGTCTGAAAGACTTTGATATTAATTCTCGAGGCGGCATTCGAAAATTTGGTAGACTTGTTGTACCAAATATTAGTGATCTTCGTAAAGATATACTAGAAGATTCGCATCGTTCCAAGTATTCCATTCATCCCGGTAGCAGTAAAATGTACGCTGATATGAAGCGACTTTATTACTGGGAGGGAATGAAATCCGATATTGCTAACTTTGTTAAGTGTTGCATGACTTGCCAACTTGTCAAAGCTGAACATCAAAGGCCTGGTGGGTTATTGCAACCATTGGAAATTCCAGTTTGGAAGTGGGATCAAATTTCCATGGATTTTATAGATGGCCTTCCCCGTTCTCGTTCGGGTCATAATAGCTTGTGGGTGATTGTTGATAGACTTACTAAATCTGCCCATTTTATTCCCGTTCGGTCGAACCGAACCATTCCTCTTCTGGCCAAACTCTTTGTCAAAGAAATTGTTAAACTACATGGAGTTCCTTCTTCCATTGTTAGTGATCGAGATCCATTGTTTACTAGTGGATTCTGGAAGAGTCTTCAAAAAGCTTTGGGAACGAAGCTTAATTTTAGCACCGCTTATCACCCCAGTCCGATGGACAAACTGAGCGTGTGAATTAAACTCTTGAAGATCTTCTTCGTGCTTGTGTGCTTGATTTCAGTGGAAGTTGGGAAGTTCATATTTCACTTGTTGAGTTTTCCTATAATAACAGCTTCCAATCTAGTATTGGTATGGCTCCTTTCGAGGCACTCTACGGAAGGCCATGCCGATCTCCTTCTTGTTGGCTTGAGGCCGGTGAGAAGTTGGTTTTAGGACCGGATTTTATTCGTGATTCTACAGAAAAGATTGAACTTATTCGACATAGGATGAAAGAAGCCCAGAGTAGACAAAAATCCTATGCCGATAACCGAAGAAGAAAATTAGAATTTTCTGTGGGAGATCTCGTATTTATTCGTGTTTCACCTATGAAGGGTGTTGTATGTTTCAGTCGATCGGGAAAGTTAGCGCCTCGATATGTTGGGCCATTTCCTATCACGGAACGTATTGGTTCCATGGCTTATCGCCTTTCATTACCGGCTCAGTTTTCTGCCATGCATGACGTGTTTCACGTTTCTCAATTACGGAAGTGCCTTCGGGATTCCGATTCGATGCTTGAGCCCAGTGTTGTGGAAGAGATTGAAGTTTCACCTAATTTAACTTATGAGCAGCATCCTGTTCGAATTATTTCTTCGGAGATCAAACGACTTCGAAATAAAGATGTTTCGCTTGTTAAAGTTCAGTGGTCCTCAAATCCTAAGGATTGCTCTTGGGAAACAAGAGAATTCGTCGAGCGAACACATCCGGGCTTACTTTCTCATGCTCTTTGAGGTAAACTTCTTATTTCCAAATTTCTTTTGTGTTAATATGTTTTTTTTGTTGTTACTTTTTATTTCCATCTTATATATTGCGAGGACGCAATTTCTTTAAGGAGGGGAGTCTGTAACAACCCACATATTTATCGATTTTTTTATTTAAATATTTTATTTAAATATTTTATCATTAATCGGATTTTTGTCCGAAAAGCTACTTTTTGCATACGGTCAAATTAGGACTCGAGACCACCTCCATTGAGTTCAAAATGACGTTTGCGATCTTTTTGAGTGTAAACTTCGATATGTTTGGAGATAGTGGAATTTTCATCACTTTTTGCTTTGGGCCTTTGGTTTGGACTGCACTCACTAACTAAGTCCAACCCCCTCCTTCTCTTCACAACTTCATTCTTCATTTCTAAAACATCTAAGCTTCATCAAAAATGGAGGAGGGAATGGGAAATTAAAACTCCAAACTCAAATTCAATTGCAAATCCAACATTCAACTCCGAATTCAAGTAGAAGATATTGGATTCAAGCTTTGGGTTGCTTCTCCTTGCTTTCAAGCTTCATCTTCATCCATTTTAGTGAAAAGGTGAGATTTTTAATCTCACATCTTGCCTATAACTGTCATTGGACTGATTGGAATGATTTTCTATCACTTTAGCATGTATATTTGCTTTTGGTTTGGATTGGATTGGCGAAAAGCTCCAAATTTTAGTGTTTTGGTGAATTTCCTGGAGTTAGGTCGTTCTGCCTCGGAACTGACTCGTTCCTCCTTAGGTCGTTGGGCCATAGGTCGCTCTGGCATGGAGAAGACTGCGCCTGCATTTAGCTCGTCCTGGAGATAGGTCGTTCGTCCCTAGGTCGCTCGTCTTGGTTGCACGATAGGTCGCTCGGCCGATTCAGCCCCTAGGTCGCGTCCCTTTTAGGTCGTTAGACCTTAAGTCGCTCGCCACTGAATCTTGTTAGGTAGCTCATCATTGGACCTCGTTAGGTCGCTGCAATCATAGGTCGTAATTCGCCCGTTTATACTACCCCTTATGTTGTTAAGTCGCTCGACCATGATGCCACTTTAGGTCGCATGACCTTATTTGTTTAGGTCGTTAGACCTTACTCCCTGAAGGTCGCTTGACCAGCTTGTATCCACTAGGTCGCTCAACCACCTATTCCACTAGGTCGCTCGACCTGTTATGTTTTAAGTCGCTGGTAGCTTTGCTCGGCTATGTTGGGTCGCGCACATCTTTAGCTCGACCAAGTTAGGTCGCGCATCACTATCTACCTGTTAGGTCATTCGCCCAGTTAAGTCGATCCATCTCTTAGCTCGACCCTGTTAGGTTGCGCACCTTTTAAGTTCAACTTCGTTAGGTCGCTCCACACCGTTAGGTCGCTCGCCTTTTTACACATAGGTCGTTTGACCTGTATTTCACTAGGTCGCTCGACCTCTTCTTCTGCTAGGTCGCATGGCAGTCTACCTTTAGGTCGTTCGACCTATTTGACTTAAAGTCTTTGCACTTTAATTCGACTACGTTAGGTCGCAAGTATATTCCTACTTTGATGGTTATGGGATTGACTTCTTTGGACTTTACTCACGTCTTCGAACGTGAATTTATGTGATTTGATTTGTTTCAACAATTGTTTTGTGACTTGTCACTCTAAAGATATGAAGGTTTCAATACTAGTAGTAAATATCAAAACTCTTTCATCAAAGCGATTTCAACACTATTTTAAATATCAAAAGTTCGTTTTCTCAAACTGATTTCCAATCTACTAGTATATACAAGCCTTTAGTTCACTCGGATGAGAAATCGAATTACACGACTTAGTAAAATGAGTGGTATGAAACGCTCGCGTTCACTTTGTCGGTTAGCTCTTGGACTTGTTCGATTGAACCCTTTTGTGACAATTTCCTAGTGAAGATCTACAGTTTGTTCGTAAATATTTAAGTTAAGCTAGTGGTTATGGGACATGAAGCTAAACTCATATATTTACCGGCTTAGTGTAATTGACACTTCTATATGATCATGGCGATCAATTTTGTGATTTAGACTAGCAACTGTGCGATGTCTCTTTGTCTGCGAGGGAGACTAGACTCCGCTTATGTGATGTTTCTACTCACATATATGGGGTAGCACCCCATGGTCTTCGGGCCGTTCATGTGTTAAAATTTAATGGATAGCTTCCATGAGATAGCTTCTCGTCATGTGTTATACGCATTGGTGAGTTTTCATGCTCCCGTTCATGTGTTAGGCCTCCCCCCTTTTTTGTGATTTCTGGATTTCGTGTGCTGATTTCTGGAATTTGTGCTTCACCAATTTTCATGTGTTTATCAGTTTTTGTGCATTGGTGAATTCATGTGTCATTGACTTGTTATGAATACAAGTTTAGGGTATGATACCCTATTTTATCTTTGAGAAGATTCTTGTGATATTGATTAATCTCTTGTTGATTTTCAATTACATACTTATAGTGGTATGCCACGATGGTTATTACATGTTCATGCCATGTCTTTTACTTTATACCATATCATCTGATATTTATAGCTAGACTGATCCGTTTATTATTTTCTTATAAATAATACTCGGGTCAGACCGAGATGTTACAGGTGCTTCTGCTTGACTTCTCTTCAGGATTATTCTGACTTTTGGACTAACTACGTAGATTAGTAGTTTTTGGATGTAGACATTTAAGATATAGATTCTATGTTGTGTACTTATTCTTTTGTATAGCACGTGTTGATATTCTTTTGTATTATCGTGGATCTTTCTGACCACTACTCTGATGTACACTTTCATGTGTTATATATATATATATATATTCATATATTTTTCTGCCTTTGTGATATGGATGTCTGTGACTGATTTATGTTATGATTATTTCTATGTTTGTTTCCGAAGATTATATATAGCCACCGTGTGATAGCTTTGTGTTTGTATCGGTATGTCGGATTTCCTCCTTAAATGATATGCATTCTATTCTATCTGACATATCGGTGCTCGCACAAAGAAGTTACATGGATGGTCGCTCCTCCACAGCCTTATTCTCCGTGCTAATTGACAGCACTACATAGTAGTGTTCTTGGTTAGCGTGGGTATAGAGGTGGGGCGTCACAATTACTAAGGAAATACCCCATTTAGAGGCTCATTTACTCCGAAATTTAGACAGAAATGGAATTGTAATGCTGGGATCTTGGATTGAAACCGGCAATATTTTAATAGGTAAATTAACACCTCACACAGCGAACGAATCCTCGTATGCCCTCGAGGATAGATTATTACGAGCCATACTTGGCATTCAAGTATCCAATTCAAAAGAAACTTCTCTAAAACTACCTATAGGCGGAAGTGGCGAGTTATTGATGTGAGATGGATCCAGAAAAAGACGGGTTCCAGCTATAATCCAGAAAAGATTCGTGTATATATTTTATAGAAACGTGAAATCAAAGTGGGTAAAAAAGTAGCTGGAAGACATGGGAATAAAGGTATCATTTCTAAAATTTTGTCAAGACAAGATATGCCCTACTTGCAAGATGGAACACCTGTTGATATGGTCTTCAATCCATTAGGAGTACCCTCACGAATGAATGTAGGACAGATATTTGAATGTTCGCTCAAGTTAGCAGGGGATATACTAAAGAGACATTATAGAATAGCACCTTTTGATGAGAGATACAAGCAAGAGGTTCGAGAAAACTAGTGTTTTCTGAATTATATGAAGCCAGTAAGCAAACAAAAAACCCATGGGTATTTGAACCCGAGTTTCCGGGAAAAAGCAGAATATTTGATGGAAGAACATGAGATCCTTTTGAACAACCTGTTCTAATAGGCAAGTCCTATATCCTAAAATTAATTCATCAAGTTGATGATAAAATCCATGGACGTTCGAGTGGGCATTACGCACTTGTTACACAACAACCCCTTAGAGGAAGGGCTAAGCAAAGGGGGCAACGAGTAGGGGAAATGGAAGTTTGGGCTCTAGAAGGATTTGGTGTTGCTCATATTTTATGTAACAGCCCAAAAATTTTAGCAATATTTTATTCTTTAATTTTAACTCTGGGGTTTTATTTTACGGAAGATGAAATTCTAAATTTAATTAAATAATCACCCAAGATTTTTTTTTATAAGTAAATTCTATAATCCTTATTTTGGTTAAAACTCAACATTTATAGAAGTTATAAATCTTTAAATTTCTAATTTTCCAATCTTTTAGTTTAGTTGAATATATTCATAACAAAGTTTTATTTCACTTTTGTTCTTTAAAAATGGATTATATACTTCTAAATTTAATCATTTATATTTTTCTTAGTTACGTTTAGTAATAGATTCTTAGTACTTGGTAAATGAATAAAAACCCAATGTAAACAAATCATGTTTTATTAAGTAATAGATTGCAAAATTTATGTATAATTAAACTGTTAATTACGCGTTTAAAAAGGCGCGTTATTTGATGGAATAAATAATGTATAAATAGGAAAACATATAAAATTTAAAACCGTTGTTTTGTTATATTTTGGGCATAAACTATTGCGTCTGTTGTACGCACTTTTAAATATATTCACTTTCCTTCTGATTTAATAGAAACGTTATCCTCAAATTTATAACCGTTCACATTCAAATTTTTGCCTTGTTACTAAATCAATTTTTTTGCACTTTTAAAGGAGGAAAATTCAACCGTGCCTTGCCATTACATTTAAAGATATTTCACCTTCCTTTACTTCCATTTGTTTTGATAAGTATAAAATCTTTAAATTTCCATTTACTGCTCAAGCAAAAATATAATGGCTTGTCGTTTCTCTCGCTAATAAATTCGTACCCGTTGCAATTAATTGCTCCAATCGTTCTTGCCATTCCGTTTTAATTTATCAACGCATTCTCTTCTTAATATTTTCAAACGAGTGCAAATGCGTGCTAAATAAATTCCTGCCGTTTCTCCAAGCAATAAATTCTAGTTTTTATTTAAATACTCAATCTTGTACGCAAATAATTTTCACCATCTTCCCATTTTATAAATATTTCTTGCGTTTCTAAATCAACGCATTTACTTCCTAAAAAATTTTAAATGTGTACAAAATGTTTGCCAAAGATTTCTTGCCGTTTCCTTTTGCTAAATTCACGCAATCAATAACACTGTAAATATTCGCTCAAATCTTTCTTGCCTAGATTCTCACACCTAAATCAACTCAAGATATTCTCTTGAATATTTACCCGTTCGCACAAATTAATCTTTTGGTTAATTTTCCATTTCTGTTTTGAAGCAAATTGATTGCTTACCGTTTTATCTTCTCCTTAATTACGAAACCCATGGCATAATTCCATCACAACAAGATTTCCTACCTATTGCTTATAATAGGAATAGAACTAAATGGCAGTGTATAACAAGTAATAAATCTGTGCTCAATCAACTCATGGCCTTTTTAAATATCAATATTTATATTTTTCTTGCCTATAACTTCTCATCTAAAATGAAAGCCTCCTCTATGATACGTTCAAAACAAAATATCCCTTGCCATTTTATCACTTGAATCACGCAACGCTTATTTATAAATATACCAGTCACGAACACGTTTACTTCCTTGCTTTAAAATTTACGTGTAAACTTTACACACTTTCCTTTTGCTTAAATTGATATAATTGGTATAAAATATTAATTTCCCTGCCGTTCAAATTCATTTGTTGCATTGTCATTCACGTGCAACTTTCTACACTTGACTCTCCTATATATATGGAATAAAATCTTCCAATTGCTTCATGCGTTTTTAAAAAAAAAATCAATTACTCTTGACCGTTTTCTCCCACAAAATTTATGCAAATCATCCTTATAAATTAAAACCCACGTTCCAGTTTCTTACCTCATCTGTTGCCTTCATTCTCTTCGCGCGTGGGCATCAACATAAGGTAATGGATGAACTTTTATCTTCTTCTTTCTTTAATTTTTTTTCTCTTTCTTTTATTTCCATTTATCTACCCACTTTGTTTCCTATCATCTTATTCGATTTTGTTCCAGTGCTTTATCAAATTTTGATATGTTCGAATGTGAAATTCATACTTAGTTTATTTATTTTTCAAGTTTTGAATCGGGATGTCACATCCGCTGAAATTGATCGTGCCTTCTGTACGCATGTTGGTGTAGATATTCTTTATTTTGTATCAAAACTCCAGCATCTAGAGGTAAGTAATTCTCACCAGACGATGTGTACTTATAAAGTTGATAAACTGACATCACTTGAATCTGTAAATGCATATCATCCTGTTGTAACTGCTATATTATAATCATATGATGTTCACACCTGTATTTACACCTGTTATACTATATGTTACTATTATTTCATGTTTTTTTGTTCATTTTTATCAGTTTATCACACTGCAAGTTCCCTATAGATTAGGTTCTCTATAGGTTGAAATGATACATACCCGAACGGACTTTAGAATAGGGAAAGATCGTTATGGGCTGAAATGATAAGCCTGAGCGACTTTATATTTATTTTATTTAACTTGGGATTGCGGGTTTGAAATGATAGAACCCGGTTTTTCTTTGTAAACTGCGGATTGAAATGATACATATCTGTATCACTTGACCTAGGCTAGAAAATTTTATACAGACCCGTGGTTTATATATTTTTCTGAAAATTTTAAAATATTTTAAAAATGTAAATATTATGATATTTTGATTTAATTTTTTTTATTTCTATAAAATATTAGTGATTTTCTATAAATTAAATAAGTGAATTAAGTAAATGGTGAATTAGAATTTGAAGTATAAGTAAATTTTGGAATTTATGATTTTGTTTATAAATGGAATTTATGTAAAGTAAGAAAATATGACAAATTGAATTTAAAAGATGAATTTAATGATTTTTATTAAGTAATAATAATTTTTAAAAGTGTTAATGATTTTGTATAAATTAAAATATGAAATACATGAATATTTAAGCTGAATTTGGAAATATAACTTAAATTGAATTTTGTGAAATTTGTTTAATAGTGAAATTTTAATTAAGTAAAATAAATGGAAATAAGTTATATTTTGGAAACTTAAACTTAGCTGTTAAGTTAAGAATTTAATTAAAGAGATGAAAATTTAATTGTTATTTAATTTGATTTGTGTATGGAATAAATTTGACTTTATAAATTATAGAAATTAAAGGTATTCAAATGATTGTTTTTAAAATATTAAAATATATGATTTTATAAGTTAAAATGATTTATATTAAAAGTTAATTATGTGTGAAATTGTAAATAAAACTCTGAATTTGATTTGACATCATTTTGAAATGTAATGTAAAGATATTACAGCACTTTTAAAATGCTATAGTTGTTTTAAATGAACTAAAAGTCTAATTTGAACTAAAGGTTATAATAGCACTTTGTAAGTGCTATAGTTGTTAAATTTAACCAAAGTTTACTTGAAATTAAAAGAAACCTATTACAGCATTTAAGTGCTGTCTTTTGTTAATGAACTAATTTAAAACATAACATTTCGTAGCATTTTCTAAGTGCTGCGAAAGTTGAATTTTCTTTGTTTAATAAATTCAAATGAATAAATGATCTTTGAAAAAGATTAAATTTTGGAAATTAAATATTTAATTATTAAATATAATGAATTGACTTTAAATGATTTAAATGGGATAGTTGATTTGGGAAATACAACTATTTTGAAATGTGATTAAATGGTATTTAAATTTAAATTAAATAAATGAAGTTTTGAAATGAATTTGAAATGATATTAAATCTTGGAATAAATAATTGAAGTTTATATTAGTATGAAAAATAATTGGTTTACTTGTAATTTGAATCTATTTAAAAGATATTGGACTTATGAAATATAGGATAATAAAGCTCTGGAATTTATTTTATAATTTGAATAGTTTTTTTGTGGATTAAATCTATATTTGAAATTTATAAGATTTGAAATGGTCTATGGAAATTTATTTACCCTAGCATTGCCTTATGTGCCGTGTCACCTACCATATCGAGCCCACTACGATTTTGGTTTAAAGATCCGACCGCGTTAAGGTTCACCATCCCCTTAACGCTATTTTCTATATGATTATACTTTACTAATTAGACACTACTGTATATAGCGTATATTACTACATAGTAAATAGTTTAACGGATCATTAAAGAATGGGCGATCTCAAGCATTCTTTAAGTTACTTGTACCTTATTACAGTTCATTTGAGTTGGTTTACATTATATAAGTATATATTGTCCTGACTCGGGTGTTTGTATTTTTATTTACGCTCGGGTCAGCCTGAGTATTCACAGATTTGGATTCCACTTTCTGGAGATTGGAATCGCTGGAGATTATCTGCTTATCTAGTTTTATCCATCTCAGTTCTGTTGTTCTATTTAGCTTGTACTTGGTTATCATATTGAGACTTCTGTTGTACTTTATTTCTTCTGTTGTATCTTATTTAACTCTGATATATTTATATAGTAGCTTCATGAACTACTATTTCTTTTACATCCGCTGCATTATTTTACTCTGTGTTTGTGATCTGTGATTATATTTATTTACCGTATATCCTGAGATTTGCCAAATTTTATTTACAACGCGGTATTTTGAGCAATTCAATTCCGGCATGAGTGTCTACCAATACACTTATAATGGATGTGAATGGTTGAAAATATCGGGACGTTACATTTTACAAGAGATTCTTACTTATAAATCTGATCATATTAGAGCTCGTCAAGAATTACTTGGTGCTACGATCATTGGAGGAATAGTACCTAATCCTGAGGATGCCCCAGAATCTTTTCGATTACTCGTTCGAGAACTACGATCTTTGGCTCTGGAACTAAACCACTTACTTGTATCTGAAAAGAAATTTCAGATTAATCGGAAGGAAGTTTGATCCGAATGAATCAGAATTTCTATTCTATGATTGACCGGTATAAACATCAACAACTTCCAATTGGATTAGTGTCTCCTCAATAAATAAGGGCTTGGGCCAACAAAATCCTACCAAATGAGGAGATAGTTGGAGAGGTGACAAAGCCCTATACTTTTCATTATAAAACCAATAAACCGGAAAAAGATGGATTGTTTTGTGAAAGAATCTCTGCACCCATAAAAAGTGGAATTTGTGCTTGTGGAAATTATCGAGTGATCGGAGCGGAAAAAGAGGACCCGAAATTTTGTGAAGAATGTGGGGTGGAATTTATTGATTCTCGGATACGAAGATATCAAATGGGATACATCAAACTCGCATGTCCAGTAACTCATGTGTGGTATTTGAAACGCCTTCCTAGTTATATCGCGAATCTTTTAGATAAACCCCTTAAGGAATTAGAAGGCCTAGTATATTGCGATGTGTGATTTGATTAAAATTCGCATTTTACAGATTTGTACTACTAAACTGTCATCCCATTCAATCTGATTGGGATGCCCCCGACTCTGACATGGTTCTTGGAAAGGGTAACATGAAGCTCAGAATTCTTGGTGTATTCAATATCCCCAAATGAAAGGGGAATTGATCCACGGTCGATTCCGTAACAGCTAAATAGGAATTGCTAGTTATACTTCGTGAAAAAAATAGATTTTTTAGTAGAATGCACCATTCCATTTCTTTTAGAGAGAGGTTCTGTTAAAGCAAGTAAATATGACATGGTTACAGAAGTCTATTTATCGCATATATGCTTCAAGGGGCATAATGACATAGCCGTCGAGGTAAGTAGGGACCTAAAAGATCGAATGGAATGAAACGATATATAGACAAGTAAATCCCTTACGAGTCCCAAAGTATTCCTTTAATTTAAGGGGGGTTCATACGAGTAGCCTTGATACTCGAAATCTTTGTGTGTGTCTTTGAACTGGACCTGGTTTTATTTCTCTGAGTTGATGTGCCATTTCTTTGTGTACATGCTTTGCATTATTTTGTTTTTCCCTTAGTTTGGTTGCTTCCTTGTGTGCATGTTGAAACCCGAGTTTTCCTGTGTGTGTCTTAGTGCATCGCTTTGCTTCTGCTTGCTATGAACTGATTTTCCCTCATGTGTGTGAGTCCCATGACCTTGTTGTCAGTCTACATTTGCTTTGTTCTTGACCTCAATCTCTGGCTTAACCATTGTGTACTATGCACATGTTGAACCATTGAGCATTTGAGTTGAGCAAATCTAGCTTGACCTTGTCGTAGATGTATATTATCTGGTTGCGTACTATGTTGAGCCCGAAGTACGTTTGGGCTTGACCTTTGCTTTCTCGTTTGTAGGCTACTTGCATATTTTAATTTGCTCGGCCTTATGGCATGTACAGTGATACAATGTGCATGTCATAGGTTGTTCGTGCACATTTTTTTGGGTTCATGTTTAAAATAAGAAAACAAACAAGCTAATAAACTAAGGCAATATTGTATTAAAATATATTTTTATTTTTGCAGTTTCAGTTTGTTTCTTTTTTCATTTTACTACGTTATTGTTTGACAGGTAAAGTAGATGATTGGAAAAAGCAATTAGAGCAAGAAGACAAAAACTGTATTAGAGTAGAAAAAATATTTTAATTGAAAATATGTTGCGTATGAAAGAGAAAAATGTAATGTATATGAATATTGTATTAAAAATATTATGGAAGCTCATGTGTACTATAAGAATTGTATTGAAATAAATTTTTTGTTATAATGTAATTTTGATCTGTTTATTTCATTCTATGATATTGCAAAAGTACTATAGCAAACACAATAAAAATATATATGTTTATTATTATCAAACAAAAATCATAAACTATTATAATTTACAATCTCCCCCTTTTAGTGATAACAAACATATATTAAGATTTTGTAACAAAGAAACATGTTTGATGTGATGTCATCAAGCTCCCCCTATTAAGATACCCCCCGTAACTAAACTCCCCCTACACAGATGCATGTAATTAAAAAAATGGAAAAATTGATTGTCAAAATAATTGCAAAAACAACTGTCGGAAAATAAAAACAACTTTTGAATATCAGTAAGGTTATTACTCAACCACCAAAATCTTAACCTCTCTCCCCTTATTGTTATCATCAAAATAATAATAATAATTGAAATAGTGATGAATTTTGATTAAAATTATAAAATCATATCGAGAAAGAAATATATGTTGCAAATTATAATTAATTAAAAAAAATCATAATATTTTACATATAAGACCCAAATTCCACTTTAGAGTGACGACTGAGTTATGGTTTAGGGGAATTTTATACAGTGACAACAGTGTGGTACTTTTAATAAAGGAAAAATTTGTAAATTGCTCTTTTAAATATTATACAAAATTTTTTCAACCACTTTCTAACCAATCATAACCATTACGTCTTTTAAATGAGGTTAGTAGTTACTCAAAAATGAATGTCAAGCATTTATTAACCATGCATAATCGTGAGGACTTTTAAATGAGGTTAGAAACTACTTAAATATTTATCCTTCTTTTGCATATGAGTTCCATCCATGCATAACCGTGAGGACTTTTAAATGAAAATCGAAGCATATATATAGATATTAAAGCTATTTACCCATGTATAACCATGAGAACTTTTAAATGAGAGTGAATATTTTGTGATAGATTTATAAATTACACTAAAATATAATTCCTTATTTGTGAAATACCTACTTCTGTACACTATATTAAATTTTTGTGTATGGATTGCAAGAAGATTGATAGTGATAAAAATGGTCATGGAATATGTACTAATTTTTAAAAATATTATAAAACTTGTTCAATTTTCATGAAAATTTTAAAATATACTTCCTCCAGTTATGAAGTATATAATTTAATCTCTACCCATCACCTTTTCCATCATTATTAATATTTTTTTATAAATCAAAAGGTTCAAGCAGTCACCAACCATCTTTTCAATGTAAATCCCTTACTAAATTAAACAAGAGTAATCATAATAAAGAAAATCAAGATAAAAACAGAGTTAATTGAAAATTTTCTAAATCCAAAACAAGTTATGAAAATTAATTTTCTGTAGGGGGTGTTGTAAAACAACGCCTACTAATTTTGAAATCAGTTGAAAATATAAATTAAATGCAAATATGATCTCAATGAAGTGATGTCCGATACCACTTATATTCTTGTTGCGCAAGGTGACATACAATGGTATAGTATTAAATTAGCAAATCGTGTACTCCTCAATATCTCTCGAATTGGTTCAAATATTTTTGGTAAAGCCATTCATATCAGACAGAGGCAAAATCATTTATATTAAACAAGAACACACATAATTAAAAATTCTTCAGCCATTGATTTGTTAGTCGTGAAGAAAAGGCAACGAGAGTTATCGTTATACCAAAGCAATTAACAATTCCTATTTTGAAAATCAGTTCATTTGAAACCACTTTTGAAATCTTTAAGTCTGTAATTTGATTCAGCACAGAGCATGAAAGATTTAGATATTTAAAATTTCTACTCTCCAAAATTGGTTTCAAGTTAAGACAATGAATCACTCAAAGGTTATATCTAAAATACTACAACTTGTTTGCATATAATCGAAGAAACTTTTCCAGTGATGTACCGAAATGATTATTGTTTCTCAAGATTTGACAAAATGAATCAACTAAAACTTAAAACGCTAAAGTTGTAGTGCTATCAGTTATATTTCTAGAACTTCAAGAATTTCAAATTTTGCAGTAAAGATGTTCAAGTTATGAGCGAATTACTACATCTGTGTTAAGAAATTCTAAAACAGTTTTCAAACAATATTCCGAATGATTTGCAGTTTTTCACCGGTTTAAGTTAATATTCTGTGAAAACACATAAAATAAAATTTATAGAACTTTCTATCCATTTTCCAAATCATCTTGAATTTTGCAAATTGGAGTTAAGGAGCTCAAGATATGATAATTAAATTATAGCAGTGTCAACAAAAACAGAATTAACAATAAAGAAAGAAAATAGGGTTTAGAGATCATACCTTTACTTACCTTCGATGTTAGGTTCTGGTTCAATATTTTTTTGTCAAAGTATGTATACCTCCGCCTTATTTTTCTAGGCTAAGGAATGTTAGAATTAAAGCTTTTCAACAATATATAGAACAACTCGAAGTCACCTCTTCATAGTTGTTCTTTAGTCTGTTTCTGTACCTAAATGTTAGAAGAGTCGAGTGGTCTAACAAAGAAAGTAAAACCACTCTTATTTTCATTTGTAGCGTTTGGTACCCAAATTTTTCTATATAACAGATCGTTAGCATTTACAATTGTACCCTTGAGAACCTAAACTTGTTTAAATTTAAGAGAATATACATTTGTACCTTTTGGAACCCAAATTTGTTTAACCATTTTGTTTTTGTTTCCATTCCAACAATTATTCTGTTTATGCCCACTTATTCCACAAATTAAACACTTTGAAAAGGCTTTGTGAAATTTGACATTACCACGATTTCCTTTCTTAATTGGTTCAACATTATCATATCCAAGTCCTTTTTTATTTTCAATAATAGTCTTATTTCCTAATAACATATTTAGTGATTTTTCTCCCTTCGAAAAGTATCCTATTGTCAATTCAAGTTATTGAACCTTAGAACTAAGAGCATTGTTTTCATTTAAAAGTGAGGTGCATCTTTTAATCGAATTTTCTCTTTTAGTTTCATCTTTGTTTTTCAGATAAAAATTTCATTTTCGAGGATTTCAATTTTAGTCTTAGACCTATTAACTTCTTCCTCTAGAGACCGACACTTCTCACATTTTGAGTTAAACTTTTTAACGTTTTCAATCATCCGTTCTAACACATTATTATACCAAGTAGAATTTTTCTCATATTCTAGTTTATAATATCGTTGTTGAAGTCTATTTATGGTTGCGTTTAACTAGTAATATACCAAAAGTATATCATCACGGAATAAGTGTGCTACCTCATTTGGTTTACCATCGTTGTCACTTGATTCTACCATCAATCACATATTTGCTTCTTCTTTCTCACTATGGATGTTCTCCTTGCCTTCTTCTTCATTCTCGTCTCATGTGGTTGCAAACTCCTCTGTTGTTTCTTTGCTTTGTCAAGTCGATTCTACGGATAATTTAGCTTGATGTGACCTGGCTTCTTACATCTATGACATAATTTCTTCCTCTTCAGAACCATCTAGAACTTTGACAATTTTTGTTTTTATTCGTTGGTTTACTGCTGGATTTCCATGCTTTTGAGTCCATTTTTTGAATTAATACATCAATAGAGCTAGCTCAGCCATGACATTGTCATCTTCTTCACTATCGGTTGTTCCTTTTAAAGCAATTGATTTCTTTTTCAAATCTCCAATTTCACGTTCTTCCTTGACTTTCAACTCCATCACATAGGCGATGAGATTTCTTACTAATTCCACCAATTTAAGATGTTTCAAGTTTTTGGATTAATGAATTGATGTTACTTTTGCTTCAAAGCTTCTAGGGAGGATTCTCAAAAAATTTCGGACCATCTTCAATTTTGTGCAAGCTTTTCCCAACGTTTTGGATTTACATACACAACACAAAACATCTCATTTTGTAACACCTTTCCACTTTCAATTTGTATCGGTAATAACCGTTATAAATTTCTAACGGTTATTTCTGTTATGACCATTTATCACGGTTCCAACCGTTACTAAATCTGGTAATTTGGAAAATAATTTGGAGCAACATGGATAGGATTGTAAATTAGGGCATTTCACTACAAGGACAAACTTTGCAGTCCAATTAGTTTCTAGGACACACATCCACAGAAATTAATTTCAAGGCCAAAGTCAGCAGAATAATTACTTTTGAGGACAAAGTCAGCAGTCCAATTACTTTCAAGGACATAATTTCATAGGTTTTTAGGCCTTAGAAACTAATTATTTTGCATATTGTCCTTAAAAGTAATTATTTCAGTTGTGTGTCCTAGAAACTAATTGCACTTGGTAAAGAGGCCCTTGTGGCTAATTTCCACTTGTAAATTTATCTTATGTTACTAATTTATCCCATTTTTCACGAAGAACGTTTCATCCTTTCATGTTTTTCTTCTTTCGTTCGTTCTAGGGTTATCGCCCCTTGTTGTACCACCACCTCTGCGTCTGCCACCATCTTCTTCCACCGCCTTTGCCCTTTTTTCTACCAACCTGACGAAGATGAAGGAAGGTTTGGGCTGCGTTCTATTTCGGCAATCGACTAAAAACTAATTTTCAAATTTAAATCAGGTAATTACTTTAACCTTAATTTATTTTTGAAATTATGTATTTTGTGCATTCACCTATTGTTACTAAAGATAGTAGTAATTCATTGCTGTTTGGAATTGGAAATTTGGTCTCTGATGAGGGTTATGCTGATAATCTCATTTTTCTATTTATTTACTGTACGAGATTAAAAGCTTTGACAAGTAAATGGTCAAATAAAAATAATTTTCTTATTACTGATGATGCTATTCAAAAACTGCTATTAGATAATTTTCTTATTCAAAAACTTTGAGATTTGAAATAAGCTCATGTAGCCGCAGGTATTACATTGATTAATTTTCTTATTACTTTTTACCGATGGATGAATCTAACAATGGACAAGCTATTATAATTTATAACAGACTACAACATGATAGTTGTTGAATAGGCCCAAATTGTACTATTGCACTTCATTTCCTTAACTAATTCATGAAATGAAGTGGAGTGATAAAAAACAAGTGTTCTTTGGAGTGTTTGTAACATTGTTGGGGAATCTTGAATACCACAGAAAATACCAAGAAGACATACCTTCTGCTGCTTATATTTCAAACACAACATATAATCCCTTTATCATTTTTTCTAATAACATAGTTAGAGCATTATATATATATATATATATATCAAAACTTTGAGATTGATCGAATTATATTCGGTGCACCGTTGGAATGATATTACAGGTTTCTGTTTAGATTTAATGGGAACGATGAAGTTAATTTATTGGGTAATGGGAGCAAAAAACCAGAATTTGCAGAATGGGCTTAGATGACTCCGCAACAAGTTAGTGTTTAAGTTATCAGCCATATTCTTAATAATCTGTTATTATGTATTGTTTATTTCTCTACATATAATATAACTACTATTCTTTTTCTTTATAATTTACTAGAGTATAAGAAGAAGAAATTAAATTGTAAATAAATAGATTAAAAAAGGATAAGTTGAGGTATTTATTATTTATTACTATTTATGTATGGACATGCTGTAGACTTCAAAAGGGCGGTATATGAAGAAGTTCTAAAGGCATTTTTAGTCATCATGTTTGCAAGTATAACCTTTCTGTGAACTACTAATACATGAACCCTCTACTTACACCAACAAAATATTTTACTTGTAATGATTTTGATATTGTATGCTGATTATGAAGTTAACAAGTGAGTGCATGGTAGAGTAGTTTGATGTTGCAATGATTTGAAAATTTACTAATAGTTTATTCAACACTATTCAATGAAAATGTATCAACGAAAGTATTCAATGCGTTGTTTCTTTATGTTTTTATATTGACAAGTCATAGTCCCTGGTCAAATAATAAAAATGGAAAGGGCTATAAGAAGTAGTTATTTTAAATCTTCTACCAAGCTAACTTGTGTTTATGTAGACAACAATCAATCTCATGCAACCTATTTGGATACCGGCCCTCCTATATTTTACTTGAATGACTTTTCTCACAGGTCCATTTGTTTCTCACAGAATGGGCATATATGAATTATTGTTTCTGCAAAGCGTTGAAATATTTATACCAGGAGCACAAAATACAGTTCAAATGTGTATGAATCGACTTACTTAATTTCATTGCTTTTTAACTCTCTTGCAGTTTTATTTTTGCAGGTTACCTTAAATAAGCTGACTACACGCTTTGAGGAACAATTTATACACTCTTTCCATATCAGGTTTGCATACTTATATGCGGTATGATCGGCATTCTATCCCCAATGAAAAATTTTCTTTGTAAATTTATTAGTCCAATAAAATTGCTTGTTTGTTACATTTGTTTGTCTTTATAAGGACACCTTTGTTCCTAATACTATTAGACCAGTTTTGAAAAGCATGGGGCTTGGTATGGATACATAAGATCAACTTTTTGATGGTAACAACTTCTTTTACCTCGTCTAATTGTTCCTAAAAAAATTCTTATACATAATCCAATTTTTAGGCTCTTTTATGTCTATATAATGCAGGTTGAATGATGAATGTAGTATGAAATTGTTCCTAATACTACTAGAATAGTGAACTTTTGCTATATTGTATCCAGGATGTGATATGAAATTGTTGCATAGTGCCATTATCATGTGCATCATCCTCACACATGTATGGTTTATATTGCATTCTTGCAACTTATTTCATTATACATGCTCTTATCATGAAACTTTTGTTTCTATATACCGACTCTATCATATTTGTTAGTGCACCAAGCGCATCTATAATTTGGGTTCATGAAATTTCTAAAATCCTTACATTTTAATCTAATTACATTTACCTTTTAAGTAATTATTGCAACAAAAATAAACAAAAAATTACATAGAAGTATGTGTTTTTACAAGAAGAAAATATTCTGTATTGTCATATATATGGCAGTGTGCATGTCATATATGTTTGTAAGGTCCACTGCTCCATTTTCTCTTTTTGTTCTTGAGTTCCTTCAGTCAATAATGATCTTACAAATAAACGCAAAATCTGTTCTCCATTATATGCAGTACACTTTCTGTTCTCTTTTTATTGTATTATACTGTTTTATATTGTATATATGCATCTTTAATCACATAGATATATAGTACCTATCATAAACAAGAATTATTTATATACACGAGATCTGAAAGTATATATGAGTACACATAGATGAAAAGGATGTGAAAACAAGTAAATGATAAAGCAAGCAAGCAAGTAAGCAAACAAATATAGAGATATATGAAAGTTGCTAAATTATAGAGATAATGACTATATGTATGTTTTCGTGTTACTATTACCGTTTTCATCAGTTTGGTATGTTATTTTGGTAATATTCCCTCAAACTTTATTGCATTAGTCAAAATCACAGCTAAAATGAAGCTTCATATTGTTATCAAACCATAGTAAATACGAAAATGAGGGGTATCAACCATTAAGTATATTGTGTAAAATTTTAGATTTTTAGGAAAATTTAGAAAATATACACACTTATAACTAAAAAAATACTGACCCAGAAAATGACATTATTCCAAATAGTGGCGATAACTAGTAATATCTGCAAAGATAAAATAAAATATATTGAAAATGGAAGAACAAGTTGCCAATAGACTTCAGTTGCAGGGCCAAAGTGCATTAAAAATTAACATCGGTTGAAACTGGAAGCATTGAATTAGTCAAAAATGCTTTACAACTATGAAACAACACTTCGCTGTCAGTTACACTCTGTACTTTAACTTAACACTGTGTGAGTAAACTGCCATAGTTGGAAAATATAGTAATAATTGTTATTATATTTTGTAATGTACTGATAATTGCTTATACATCCAGATCAATTATGGATGATGTTACTAATTGTTAAAACAATAAGAGCAGTAGTTAAGATAGCAAAAAAGGTCTAACTTAGTGGTTCAACAAAGTTACCTAACCAGTTGTCAGTAACATTGCTATCTTTTACAAATGTCCTGACTATTGTTATTTGTATAAACTATAGAAGCTTTGTAACGACCCCAGATTTAAATTTAATTTAAATTGATAATTAAACAAATTTTTGAATAAAAATTTGTAAAATTTATTTTTTAATGGATTAATTGATTGCGAGTTTCCCCGAAATCAAATGTAGATGTGTTAAATCATTTAAAGTTAAAAATTGTATATATATATATGGATATATATGTATATATGATATATGAGTAAATTTGAAATTTTATATATAAGTATATATTTAATTTGAATTTAAATTTCAAGTAGATGGATTTTAAAATAAAAAGATTAAGTAAAATAAAAATTAGAAGTTTACTTGTATTTTAAAAGTAAACAAGACAAATGTCATTTACAAAAAATAATAATAGATGTTAAACAAGAAAATAAACGATACAAATACATTCAAGTATAACGTAAATACAATTGTTACAAATTTAACAACAAATTAAAATAGAAATCTACTTATATTATTAAGCCATAAGAAAAGAAACAACATTTAAAAATATGAAACAAAGTTGTAAATATGTAAAGTAAACAAAACAAAGTAAAATAATAAACAAAACATCTTCACCCATGCTATTGTATAAAACAAGACAGTAAGGCATACATTTAACTAAAATAAAATAAAATACAATACAAAACAAATCAATGCAAACCATCCCTATATCTATTCAGCCGAAGTATGACATTGACAAAAACAAAACAAAAAGAGAAAATAACTTACATTCAAATAAGTAAAAATATAAAGTGATTACACTACAATAATTCAAACAACAAGTATTTAAACAAAGAAAAGGCAAGTATGAAACAAGTATATGCAAATGAAAAAAACAAATCAGGCTGACATGTATAAACTATCACCATTTGTATATGCAAAGTAACAAGTAAAAGTAAAATAAATATTTGTACTATAGCCTCTAGATTTGCAGGCAAGAAAAGAAGTAAAGTAACACATAGTACCATACGAATTGAATTAAAGAAGATAAGTATGGCTATACATGACATGTTCATTAATGCTTGTACCCAAATGTTTCATTTCAGCCTTCATACAAGAAAAAAATCTCTGATCAAAATATAATAATCTTGTACCAGCTGAGATTGTTTTTCTCCTGTACAATTACAACTTAGCCTCTGCATTGTTTTATTTTATATCAAAGTCTTTCCATTCTCGTTCATTTAAAACAAAGCAAGACATTTCAGTCTTTAAAAGAAAATCAGAGCTTTTCAAGTTCCAGTTCAAAGCTTCTTCAGTTAAAAAGAAATCTAGCAATGCAAATGTCTCAGTTTGAAGTCTCAAGTTTTTAAAAGCTTCATTTTTAAGTTTCAAAGCAAAACATTTGTCTCTGGAAACAAAACATCAGAAGTATTCAAGTTTTCAAATTTCAGTTGCAAGCCTTTCCAGTTTACAAAAAAAGCAAGCTCTCTGCCTTTTCAAAATTTGGTGAGTAACTTTTCTTTAAAAAAAAACCATAAGTATATTTGAATCTTTTTTATTTCTTGATGTTAGAATGAATACTTCAAGTGTTGTTAAAAATGTTGGTATAGACAGCCAAATTTCCTGCATGTTCGAAAATAAATGTAGGTGTATATAAGAGTTATATCACTCTGTTAATCCCTGTAGGTTTCTATTTTTAAAACAAATAAGAAGCGAGTAAACCACATGACATTAAAGCTTAAGTAAAATTTATTCGGTGAACGACCTTTGTTTAACCTGGATACTTAGTTATCATTCTATTTCAACTCTGTGAGCATATGTATTTGAAATTGGAAGTGCTGGTCTATGTATCTCTTTCTCTGTCTAGTTCCAGAGTAAGGCTCATCAACTAAGAAATTTAGTTTCTTGCTCTCTAACCAATATTAGCCTTTGGATTCTAAATGAAAAAGGTATGTTTAGGCAGTGATGATAACTTAAAAATAATTTTATGAAGAATGTGTGTTTGCCGAAGAAAGAAAAGAAAAGATTTTAACTGATGAAACTTTAAACTTGTAAATTTCGAATTCAACAAAACATCAATTCAAGTTTGTAGCTTGAATCCTTACTTAATGCCATGATTTTTAAGATGTATTTGAGGATTTTTAGTGGACTGTTGTAAGAGCAGTTTGGTAATGTTCGAATTCGACATTTTGATCAATTTCCGGTGGCGTGTGGATCTATAAGGATCGGGGTTGGGCGAAGAGGTGGACGAGACTACCAGGGTGATAGGAAAAATGGGTAGGGGTGGCCACGACGTCGGAGGTGATAGCGGCGATGGTTTCTTTTTTTTTAAACCTAATTTACTGGAGCTAGTTGTTTTGACCACCGCGACTTCGACGTGACGTCGAGTGAAGCGAGGCTTTGGGGGATCAAAGTTTGATGGGTGACGATGCCATTGGCCAGAGTTAGGGATCTTCAGGTGGTTGATGGTGGCTATATCGAGGCGTCTTTTGATGATCTATTTTGGGTTTACGTTGATCGAGTTACTCGATCTTGATCTACGGCGAATGGGAAGAATCTGGAGGGCTAGGCTAGTCGTGGTGATTCGTGGGGATATGCCGGAGGTATCATCGACGATCAGATTGTCGTCGTCGGTTGTACACGTGCACAAGTGTGTGTGTGTGCGCACTGGAATGTGGAGCTGGGAAGGACGAGTTGAATACTCGAAGGAGTACTCGCGTTTCATCGCGATTTACTCGAAGTTGAGGAGCTGGAGGTTTGCTCTGGAAGTTCTCGCGTTGGTCTCAGGTGACTCGAGAATTTGGAGGGGAATCTCGAGGGATAACTCGAGTAGTACTGGAATTTTACTCGGGTCATTTTGTTTTCAAGTTTAAACAAAACCCAGTTTTTAACAGTTTTAAATTGTTAGGTTTTAAATTAAAACCAATGTTAAGCTGAGGCTAATTCAAGTGTTTAAATTCCAGTTTTTGAAATGGAAGAAAGTTTAAAAATTTAAATACTTTAAATAAATAAATATTTTGAAACTTTAGTGGATTTGGTCTAAAATCCCTTGATAGCTAAGATTTGCTTTAAACTTGTAACTTAAGATTTTTAAAGTTAATTTATAAATTGATTTTGGAATGTGAATTAAGCAAGTGTTGAAATAAGTAATCAGTAAAGATAAATTTAGGTCTTAATTTAAGGACCATTATTGATTCAAAATGATAATTACTTAAGGTAACTAATGAAGGATGGATTTTTAATTAAAGGTTAATTAATTTAAAATGATTAAGAAATCATTATTAATTAAGGGATTATTTATTAATGATTAAATTAATTTATAATTAAGAGTAATTAATTAAATGATAATAAATTAAGGGTTAAATTATTAATTAAAGATAATTAATTAAATGGTGGATTAAATAATTAAAAGTAAATTATTTAAAATTAAAGGTTAATTAATTTATTATTAATGGTCAATTAATAAATGATTAAAGAATAATTAATCAAGATAATTTGTAATTGATTAATAATTGATTAACCAGAATTAGAAATTTATTCATAAGAGTTAATTTGATTTGAATAAATCAGATAGTTAACTGACCTTACCTATGAATGTTTGAATTCTATTGAATGTTGAATTGGTTGATATCCCTTATTGTGATGCTTTGTGATATACCCTGATTTATGTTGTGATCTGTAATTTACTTATCTTTGATATATATATCTGTGATCTGTACGATAAGCGCTATAGTTTATATCGCTTATCAACTATATTTCTATATTTTGATCTGTGATGATTGAATAATATTGCAGTTGTGTGTAAAACCCCTGGACTACACTTTTACACACACAAATATGGATTTCACGTGGAAATTGGTTAAGTCACAGATAATTTAAATTTGATGTTTTTGAAATTGAAATTTTAATTTCAATTGATTTTGAAATTGGAAATTTCAATTTAAAGTGAAAAGCTTTTGAAATGTAATTTCAAAGATAAAAGTTATTTTGAATAACTTAATCGAGTGTTAAAAGTTAGATAATTTGATTTAAACTTGAATCCAAGATTTGAAATTGAATTTTATGATTCGAAACTAGGGATTAAAGATGTTATACCCATTATATATGGGTTAAACTATTTTAAAAGTATTGATTAGGGAATTTGAATTTAAATTCAAAGGTTTTAACTCGAGCAAATATAATTGGATTTTTCTGAAATGAAAACTAATTGTTTTCAATTAATTAAAGCTTTCATATAAGAAATGAATTTCAAATCTGTGTTGAAAGGTTTCAAATTTAAAATGAAATTGAAATGTTTTGAAAGCTATGAATTGAATCTGTTTATTTTTTACAGATTTAAAATGGTGATTTATTTAAACCATTCGAAATGAAATTGTTTTGAAAGCTATAAGTTAAATCTTTGATTTAAAGATTTAACGAGTCAAATTGAAATGGAAATTGATTTGGGAAAATCTGTGAATGAATCTTTGTGAAACTGGGTGAACGTTATGAATTAAATCTTTTGTTTAAAAGATTAAAATGGTAATTTGTTAAACCATTTGAAAAGAAAGTTTGGGTTTAAATTGTGACTTAATTGAAATTCCAATATCCATATATTTTTAAATATTGCGCTCACTATTTGGGTTAGCCGGGAAAGGACCTTTGGGTCGTATAACTCATTCCGAATATGTGATACGTCGTATATGGATCGCATTTGAAGACCGGTGGTGAAGACCGGATATTTGCGAAAACGAAAGGACAACTCGTCGAATGTCTCTGCATCGAATGGCCCCGATATAGAGATTTTATCACCCTTTGTGATGGGAAGTCCGGACGGGATCGTGAATACCCGGAATTGCAAGGGCTTTGTAAGAAGTGCCTTCGGTTCTGTTCGAGCCCGGAACAGACTTGTATGGATTGTATGTCTGACATTACACTTTGAGATATAAAGCCGATTTCTTTCAAATACATTTCTGTTGGTGGCGGAGAATTTATTCTCTTAGCTTAACACCCTTCTCTGAGACGTACGAGCTCAGAGGTTATGTAGTTGAAGTTATCAGCGATATATCCCAATTTGGTAATGTGACATGTTGAGTGTTGTTGTGTGATGATCAGTGTTTGATCATTTGTGATATGATCATTTGTTTGATCATTTATCTTTGTGATCATAGGTTGATCATCTATTGACCCAAAGCGTGGCTTTTTGAAAAAGCGTAGCTTTGTGGACGAGACTTCGTCGAGCCTCACAACCCGGTAATGGTCGAAACAGGAATGTTGCGGCAAGGTTTCAGGGGTAGCTCCCCTAGGGTATGACCATTCCTTCTGGAAAAGGGTAGTATCATGGTATGGAGCCCAGATACTTACTCATGTGGATACACTTATTTATTACGTGTGATGTTGGTTTCGAGGCACCTCGGTTAAAGGTCCCAAAGGACCGGGGGTGGCATATCTGAGGTTTTGTATACTCCCTTGGGAAAAGGGGTAGCCGGCCTTGTTTGGCAGAGAACGGTTTGGTTCTCGGAACGTCCCGCCAGAGGCGTTTCTTTCGTGGAATAGGAAGTTCCTTAGCCTGACCATTTGTTGGAAATCCATCTTCCAAATACGAACTTTGTACGGTATTAGTTGTAGAACCTGCCATTTACGTACGGTGGTCACCACTGTTTAGATTGTAGCTATAATAGGCATACGATACTGGTCGTATGTTGGCTAAGATTTATATTCTACTTTCGAAATGTTTTCTGCACTATGCACTAGTAATAATATCAAATGATTTGATTTTGCGTAGTAAGCATCTTTGACTATCATAAGAAGAAATCTCCTCCAATTCTGCGTTTGCATTGTGTGTGTGGTGGGAGGTCTTATGGTAGTTTCATTTTCTAAAAGCATTGCGAATTGACTTTAAAATTATATGCTATTTGTTTTTAAAAGATAAACTGTTTTTGTTGCTCACACCAGTCCCACGACTGACTCGGAGTTTATTGTTCATTTCCTAAACTCTGGGTGCTCATAATTTTCTACACGAGCAGTCTAGAGTTGGGTTTCTCAGATATTCAGGTTGAGTGGATTATCTGGAGCTAGTTCAGTCTTTGGATCGGACTGCACTTGCTTATCTTTGTGCCTCGTTATTGGGAGTTTGAGCTATTTCTGGATCGGTGCTTTGAAGATGGAGATTATCCGCTGCTGATGTTATCGTTTTTCTTTTCCGCTGCTATTTGTTGTATCATATCTCTGATGTATATAGATATTCTTTGTATTATCATTGTATCTGGATATTGTATCAGATGTTGTATATCTATATTCATTTTCTTTTCCGCTGTGTTGTTTACTTAACTGTTGTTATAAGCTCCGGCGACTCGGATTTGAACGGTCGAATCTACGACATTCGAGTACGATATGAAGTATGGATGTCGATTTTCGAGCGCGAAAATTCGGGACGTTACAAGCTTCTTCAGTCTAAATCATTCATAAATCTCTTCCAACTGGGAAGTTCCGTTCAGAATTGCATGTGTTCCAACTAGATAATGAATGAAAAATGTGAATTATTACTCCATATAACAAATGATAAGACATACAACAGTCAAAACTAGTCTTCCGTAATGTCAATCAATAATTAATTTTGTGCACATTTTCATGTTCAGCTTTACATATGAGTTACATATGTTGCTTAGTTCCGTGGTTTTGACCCATATACTCTGTCAGAAGAAATTATGAAGTTTTAATCCTTGGAAATCATTACCCAGTAACAGATTATTAAAGCTTTTTTTCTGGATTTTCAAAAATAAGAAATAAAACTGAAATTAATCATCAAAATGGAAAAATTCAGTTCACCAAACTTTGTATGTACATGCTAATCGGTCTTACTTTAAGGCGAGGTTAAATAACAAAGTAAATCAATATGCAACTCATTTACTGTAAAGGATGAGGTTATGCGTGGTATATATGACTATAAATACTACCTGGGTTTGTCTTCAATACTCATGCTCTAAGAGTCTAACTAAGCTGCTCGGCTCTATTCAGAATGAAGTAAAGTTCATTGCCAAATGACGCAGCATGGAAGTAGATCTGAACCAGCGGTCAAATCTATCCCGGATCCAATCACGAATTGCGGAAACAATGAATTGATGAAACAAGATAAACTGATGAATTGATGATACTCAAGTGCCCAAATCCGTTGATCTCTCGAGATACCGGATTCTAGCTATCTTCAACACGTTGATCGCGCACGATACCGCGTTAGAAGATCTATGATTCTTCGACGTTGATCTTGCGCACGAGATTCCGTGAATCGGCTTCAAAATCGTTGATTCGAGCGCACTCGAATATCCGAAGATGGAGAAAGGAGATCACACTCAACTTCCAATTTTAAAAGAGGCACAAAGCTCTCAACAAATTTTTATTCAAAAATCAACCCTTTTTACAAATGACAACACACCCCTATTTATAGGAAATTACAACACATACGACTTCAACATGCGACATAAGAACAATAACGACATAACAACAATGCGACTTAACAAATACAACACAAACGACTTAAGAAAAAGCGACATACGACTTATCAAACAATGCAACATAAGGATTCTGGAAGCTCACGACCTACGATTCAGGAAAGCTGGAGCGACTCGCGACCTACGATTCAGGAATTCGCGACATAGGAATTCGCGACATACTGTAGCTTCACGACTTAGGGTAGCTTCGCGACCTACTATTCAGGAAAGTTGGAGCGACTCGCGACCTATGATTCTAGAATTCACGACATAGGAATTCGTTACATACTGTAGCTTCGCGACCTACTGTAGCTTCGCGACATAAGCTGCTGGAGCGACATAAGACTTCGTTCGACTTAAGGAGGAGGAGCGACCTAAGCTCGTTCGCGAATTCTGGAGCGTCATATGAATCTCGCGACATAAGGTTGCAGCGATCTAGGGTTTCGCCGCGACTTAAGGAGGAATTCGCGACATAGGATCTTGTATGCGCTGCATCACCAAATCTTTCAGAAATGGAAGATAATGAACCAGAGAAGAAGCGGAAAAAGATGGGAGGCCTTAAAACCATTCCATTTATCCTTGGTGAGACATATAAATATATTTACTGCTTCTATCATCATTTAGTTGATAAATACACATATCAATTCTTGATTCTTTGATTCCAAGTAATGAAATATGCGACAAATTTGCAATGGCTGGATTCAACGCAAACATGGTTTCCTATTTAACTAGCCAGCTTCACTTATCTTTAATAGAAGCTTCAAATACACTTAGCAACTTCAGTGGCACTACTAGCCTGACCTCGATTGCTGGAGCTCTCATTTCTGACTCGTTTGCTGGTCGCTTTGGACAATTGCCTTTGGTTCCATGATCTATCAACATGTATGCATATTTTTAGCTTTTCAAAATGCATACCTTTTCCAAATTTCAGTTTGCTTAAAAATGTAAGAAAAGAAGTCTAGTTTTCTTGGTAAGGTCAATAATTTAGGAACACCAATATTGAACCATGATATTTATAAGAGAATTATCGATATCTAGGGTATGGTGGCACTTACAATATCAGCAGTACTGCCAGCTTTAAGACCTGCACCATGCACACAACCTGGAAAGTGTCAAAGAGCATCAACATGGCAACTACTAATCCTCTATGCGTCTCTTCTTCTGATTGCAATTGGTGCAGGAGGAATTCGACCATGTGTAGTTGCCTTCGGTGCTGACCAGTTTGAACTACATAAATAGCAAATAAATTTAGGAGGGAATACAGTCTATTTGGTCTATCTGAGGTGAAATGATGAATGTGGACTATATGTCTTATTGTATTCATGTTAAGGTTCCAACAAAAACTAACATTAACTAAATAAAAAAAGAACAGAGTTGCAAATGCTTGTTTACATTTAAAATTATTGTTATTAAAAATTATTGTTGTTGTTATTGTTAGCACCACCACAACTACTATTATTCTAACAATTTAGTACGATATTCTTAAAATCTGATTTGCAAGTCATATCTTTATGAACTTCATATCTATCCAGTATGATATGGTAAACCCAATAGCCCAAGATTAATTATTAAATAAACACGGCAAATATTAGACAGTTATGTCAATTTTGTGAATAATGTGGCAGTATAACTAAGCTTACGAGTATATATGTGATACCATTTTATGTATTCATTTATAACTTCTCTTAGCCCTTATTGATTGATATTGTACCAGATGCTTTTTTTGATAAGCTTATCACTTAAGTCTCCAAAGCTTAACCGTATATATAACCATGCGGACACTATTTAACATATGCAGCACTTCAGCGTCATGTACAAACTTCAACCAACACAAATACGTTGAAGAATATCATGAATTATCTGCAAAAACAAAAATATTCTTTTCCACTGCAATCGCCAAGTGGGATGCTGACTTTTATGTCAAGGTTGATGATGATGTTCATGTCAACTTAGGTAATGGCCAGTTAGTTTTTCATTTAAAAAATGTTTAAAGTAGATCACATATTGCAACAAATATGTCATAACCATTTATGGTTATAAGGGATTAGAATCTTTTTACTTTTATTTTTAAGGAATTTCTTAATGCTGGTTACATTGTAAAAGCACTGAATAAGTCTTAAACAGACACTAAAAACCGAACAACATTCAATAACTAGATTTCATATTCTAAATGCATGCAATCTAAGTTAACCAATGGGAATTAATAATATAGCATTAGATTTTAGATCCTATAACTTAATTTTGGAAAAAGATTGAGGAAAATTCTGAAAATCTCTACTAACGCCATTACAGGTATGTTAGCTGCAACTCTTGGTAGACAGAGATCAAAGCCTAGAGTCTATATTTGGTGCATGAAATCTGGTCCAGTTCTTTCTAATAAGTAATTACAATTATACTGTATTTTAACTGATCAAGAATCCCCAACTTTTTTACTTCAAAAAATGAATATGCATGTTCACTTGTATTGTTAGGAATGTGAAATACCATGAACCAGAATACTGGAAATTTGGTAAGGAAGGGAACATTGTACCAAATTTTTGGTGCTAATAGAGTACATGAGCCACTTTTTGATGCGCCTCAAAATGGTCATTATACATTGTCCGAGTTGGTTGATGGTGGTTTTGTAGTTTGGCTGGAGTGTCGTATTCGTTGTTTGTAAGCTTCTAGATATGTTGTAGTAGTGAAATTTGAAGTTGTCACAATGAACTTTGTAAAATTTGATATGTACTATTTCGTACGTTTGATGTTTTTTTATAATTTGATGATATGTTAGTTTTGAAATTTAGTTTCTTGTTTTCTATTGTTATAAATTTGTATAGATAAAGTTGAATGAAATACTATTAGATGCTGAATAAGATATGGTTCAACTATACCAAATTTGCAACACTTATAAGTGTTGGTAATTTTGCTATTAACCAATGTGTGCGAGGAATTCCCAAAGGTTATAACCATTGGAAATTAAAAAATTTCCAACAGTTATAACTGTTGGGAATATGAAAATAGTTGTAGGTTATAACCATAATTTCCAACGGTTACAACCGTTATAAAATATGTAAAAAAAATTATAACGTACCTGCTACCAACGGTTATAACCGTTGGGAATTTGATTACCAACCGTTATAACCGTTACAAAATGACAATCTGGTGTTGTGATACAATATTTGAAAACTGTCCATGCATCTTCTTTATATTCTCATCTTTTTTCATCGAGAAATTCTTGTATTCATTACTGAGCATGGCTAGATGAAATTTCTTGACCTGTTATGTACCTTCATGAGTCACTACAAGTGTATGCTAAATTTCCTACGCAGTTACATAGTTAGAAACACGATTTTATTTAATTCTGTCTAATGCTAAAATAATAGAATTCATAGCTTTTGCATTTGACCGATATAAACTAAGCTCATTTGCATCCTACTAATCTTTTGTCTTAGGGACTTCGTGACCATCTATATTAACCGTAGGCAGACTATAACCAGTTTCAACTATATCCCATGCATCTTAGTATCTAGAAAAATATCCATCCTAGTTTTTCAATATGAACAATCAGTTCTATTAAACATGGGTGGCCTAGCAATAGATTGTCCTTCGTAAAAATCATTATTAAAACTAGTCATAGTTAAAAAAATGAATTTGACTACCTAGCTCTGATACCACTTATAGGATTGAATTAACCCGGGGTGAATAGGGTTTACAGTAAATTCATAAATTAACAAAAATTACAGTGCAGATAATAATAGTAAATGCGAAAATAAAAACGACACACAATTTTACCAAGCTTCGACAAAATCTACCTACTGCAGCCCCCAAGGTTTCTACTAGAACTAAACATTCGACCGCTTACAGACTCTGTAAATTTACGACTATCGTTTACCTAATTGTTCTAACCCTAAACTCAAAACCCTACCTCAACTCTATCCCCGAGTTGAGAATTCTTCGAAGTATGCCTCGTAGTTCGATCCTTGTTAAAACTAGAGTTTTATAAATTTAAAAATGAAATACAAAAATGTAACCCTGATACAAATTTCCTTAAAAAATTCGTTTACAAATACAAACATGGCCTAAATAAAATTAAAAACATGTTCTCCCCTTTCACTATTCAGCCCATATTTATTTTCATGCCGAATTTCTTTTGCTCTTTCACTACAAAAGGATGGATTGATTTTTGGCATCGATTAGCAATGTCATAGCGATCTGGCGACGGCTCTACGTCGCTAAATTTACCATTTTCGATAAAGAGTCACAAGGCATCGCTAACTAGCGACGCCTCACGATGATTGTTACGACATTCTTAACTGGATGTCGCAATGTTGTTGAAAATTATCTATGCCTTTGCGATGTCATAGTGGCTCCATCTTTAATTTGTTTTAAAATAAATTTGGCTTCACCAAACCATAGCAATTTATCTGCTTCTTTGCCAAATTTTTTAGCTGACGCCAATAATATTACTTTGACATTCTTGGTTTTCTTCATGTTTTTCTTTCGCATATGATTTGTAATCCGAATCCTAATAGGAAAATAAATATACAACGTACAGAGTCCAATCCAACAGAACAAATAAGTTATCCATACCACTCAACGTTCAAATCTACAGTAGGAAGCCAACCTCCTCTTTATTCAGATCCACATCCACATCTACTAATATTTTCCCTCAAATATTATCAAATCCCTAATTTTACTTTCCAAAATGATCATGGGATACCTACTATCTTCGTATTCATTGTACAAGGCTACGTCCTTGCCGTAGGTGCTCCATGCTTCCTTCATGCATGTCACCTTTGTTCAATATTATTAACATTGTCATGGGCTGGATTGCCCTCTTCGTATTCGCTGCAACTGGCCCATGCCCTTGCTCTCTTTGTCATAGTCTCGGTCGCGTTCAAAACTTAGGCGGTCATTGTAACGACCCAGAATTTTGAACAAATTAAATTGAAAATATTTAATTAATTTTAAATATTTGAACGATGATTTAATTTGAATCCCCGATATAACTTTGAAATTTGCGATTAAACTTTAAAATTTATTCTATTGAATGCTGAATAAAAGTTTGAATCTTCAAATTTTAAGCTGAAGAAAAATATTTCAAAAGCTTCTAAAATTCGTATTGATATTTTTGAAGATAACAGAAGCTTCAGAATTGAGTTTGAAAACGATTTGATCAGTTTTGAAAATTTATCGTTCGTATCGATATTTAAAAATAGCCGTCTGAGGCACAGTCTCGGAATTCGACGAAACCAGTTCCATTGGGTCCGTAATATTGAATTATTACAGAATTTCAAATTTCGTATTTTTCGGAGTCGTTATGTGACCGTACGACCCATAAACGCATTGGAAATTTTCAAATCGAATTCAATTTAAATTTTTTTATTTATATCAGTTAACATCACCATGATTATTTCCTTTGAACACGCCTAGGATCACGCAGGGAATCACGCAAAAGAAATCATGCAACCCATTCTCTTCCAGTTTTAAGTAACTATCTTCCTCAGTTCAAAATCATACGAGATAACATAAAAATGGCGACCGAAGCTAGAACCAAAGCAATCTCGTTCGAACTCAATGCTCGAACACGTGTAGCAATCACGTTATCATCATCAAATTGAAACTAAGTGAGGGAGGAGTTTCGCGAGTTAGGGTTGAAGGTGATTGGGTCGCGGTCGATTAGGCAATCGAGGAGAAGGGTGCGATGTCGACTCTGGCGATGGAGATTCGCGAGGCGCGAAGTCGTGAAGGCTAATGTCGATGAAGTGGTGTGGCGATTGGATTCGCGCGCGCGTGCGTAGCAGTGGAGGGTCACGGCTCGAGGCGAGCGTTACGAGGCTGGGGATGAGCGGCACGCGATGAAGCAAGGATGGAAGTGGGTTCGAACTGCGTGGGGGTGATTTAGAGTTTGCGATGTCGAGGCAAATGGTGGTGTCGCGATCGAGTTAGGGCACGGTAAAATTTCTGGTGGTGGTCGAATTCGATGGCGTGGATGCTGGCGATGGCCTGGAGCTCGCGTTCGATCTGAAGTCAGTTAGGTATTGTTTTGAAATTTCTTTAGTCTAAAATAAAATCTTTGGTTAATTAAATCTGTAGATCGAAAATGGTTCGAAATTAAATTTTATTTGTTTAGAAGGAAATCTCTGAAATTTAATTATCCAATTGTTCGAAATATTAATAAATTGTATAAAATATTTATACAAGGTCGGGAATGGAGAAAACAAACTGGGAGAAAAAAAAATGGACTGCGAAAATAAAAAGCTAAGGTGAGATTTTCTCACTCGAAGGAAAATTTTGTTTTGCAGTTATTGATTGATTGATTTGATTGCTATTGGATGTGATATTAGATATAGTAGGATATATCTATATATATAGCAATATATACATATTGGCATATGTATATATTGGATTGATTGATTTCCCGCATTGTATAGCGGATGAGACCCTATTGCGCCGTTAGTAGGCGGATGATTTTTATAAAACCCATATACCGCGATATTCCACCTCGAATTGGAATTGGTATTGTGCTAACATCTGTGGATGCATGGAAACAGGTTGGAGGGATCCAACTGGATTCCTCACAAGTATTTATTTATTTACAGATATTGTGATGTATTCTGTTATCATATTGATATATGATATTGAATGTTGTGATTGACTAATTGGTGCGTTGCATCATCGGATTCATTTTCGAAGTAAAAAATAACGATGATGATTTTAAAAGAGGATTTTAAAGTGATTTTTGAAAGTATACGTTTATTTAATTTTTGAATTGATTTATAAACGTTCAACTTTTAAAGTTATAGAAATTATGATTTTTGTGAAATATAACCAAAGTGTCATTTTTGAAATAAATAGTTGATTGATTTATAAAATGGTTTAAGTTGGGATTTTTGAATAACTATAAACGATTCGTATAAAAGATTTATAAAATTGATATCTATAAATTTAAAATATTGGAATTATAAAACGAGTTTTTATAAGTGTTAAAAATGAAATAATTATGGAATTCGTAAGTGTATAAAATTTTTAGATTTATAAATTGTGAAGTTGAAAATGAATGAAATTGTAGAATGAAAGATTTATAAGAAATTAACTTATAAATTTGATTTTTTTACCTTTAAATGGATCTTGATTGGATTTGTTAATAAAGGAGATTTATAAATCAAAGTTGTTATGAAATATAAAGGTGAATTTATAAACGTTGTTTTATAAATCCGAAACCAATTGAATTTGGTAATTTTAAACGTAGAAGTTATTAAAGGAGATATATTCGTGATTTTGGACAGCGAATTATCCTTTAAGTTAAATGTTGTAAATAATAAGAGTTGGTTGGGAATTTTATCCACGATTTTGGATAGTGGATAATTCTTGAAATAAAATGTGTAGAAAATATTGAAAATTTAGTTAGTGAAGTATATTCACGATTTTGGACAGTGAATATATATTATTAAGTAAAATGAATCTGGTCTTGGGAAAGTGATATTGGAATAGAATGAAAACGATTTAACGATGTTTTCAAAAGTGTTTAATATCGAAATCATAGATTTCAACATTCATTGTTGAAATAGACGTTTTCGAGGAAGAAGGAAATGGTGGACTATAACACTATTGTTATAGTAAATGGTTTCCGAAAGGAAATGTTTTTGTCTAGTATTGGGATTTATATATCTATCTTAATTTCGAATCCCTATACTAGTGATTTTGAGTCGTCGTAACGATGTTTTACGTAACATTCATTTTGACTCAAATAAATGTGCTTAAAAGAATGATTTCCTTAAAGAATGAATTTATACTTAATCTTGATTTAAGTATATTGAATATTTTCAAATGTTGAAAATAAATAGATTTGTGAACTACTTATTTTTAAATAAGTATGGAAATGCTTTCCCAATATGAAATGAACTGTTTTGAGATTTTATCTTCAAAGATGAATTGAAATGTGGAAATTGATTTGAAATTGTTTTCAAATGGTTAAGTGTGGAAATTATATATCTAGTAAAGATATTTTGGAAAATAAATAATTGGGAAAATTATTTGGAATCTGATGATGTTGCGCATCTTTATTGATAGTTAAATAACCGACTATCAATAATTACCTTGAATGGGTATTTGTTGTGAATTGGACGAATTTGAATGCCACACTTATTTTTGAATAAGCGCTCACTATTCGGGTTAGCCGGGAAAGGACCATGGGGTCGTATAACCCATTCCGAATATGTGATACGTCGTTATGAATCGCAATTGCTGACCGGTGTTGAAGACCGGATATTTTTGAAAACGGAAGGATTACCGTCGAGTTACTCTACATCGGTTGATCTCCGATTTATAGGTTTTATCACCCTTAGTGACGGGAAGTCCGGACGTGATTGGAAATTATCCAGATTTGCAAGAGCTTTGTGAGAAGTGCCTTCGGTTCTGTTCGATCCTGGAACAGACTTGTATGGATTGTATGTCTGACATTACAATTTGAGATATAAAGCCGATTTCTTTAAAATACATATCTGTTGGTGGCGGAGAATTTATTCTCTTAGCTTAACACCCTTCTCTGAGACGTACGAGCTCAGAGGTTATGTAGTTGAAGTTATCAGCGATATATTCCCAATTTGGTAATGTGGCATGCTGAGTGTTGCTGTGTGATGATCAGTGTTTGATCATTTGTGATATGATCATTTGTTTGATCATTTATCTTTGTGATCATAGGTTGATCATCTGTTGACCCAAAGCGTGGCTTTTTGAAAAAGCGTAGCTTTGTGGACGAGACTTCGTCAGGGCCTCAACAACCCGGAAATGGTCGAAACAGGAATGTTGCGGCAAGGTTATGAGGGTCGCGCCCTTTAGGGTATGTCATTTCCTTCTGGAAAGGGGTGGTATCATGGTATAGAGCCCAGATACTTACTCATGTGGATACACTTTCTTTATGATGTGTGATGTTGGTTACCGAGCGCTCGGATAAAGGTCCCAAAGGACCGGGTGATGACATATTCGTGAGTTAACTGTTACAGGGGTAACCCGGCCTTGTTTGGCAGAGAGCAGTTTGTCTCTCGGGACGTCCAACCAGAGGCGATCCCATTCGGTAGGAGGAAAGGAAGTTCCTTAGCTTGTTGTTGGCAAATCCATTTTCCAATACGAACCTTGTACGGTATTAGTTGTAGAACCTGCCATTTACTTATGGTGGCGCCCCACTGTTTAGATGGTAGCTATAGTAGGCATATGATACTGGTCGTATGCTGGCTAAGATTAATATTATACTTTCGAAATGTTTTCTACACTAGACATTAATAATAATAATCCAATGATTTGCGTAGTAAGCATCTTTGACTAGGGCTGTTATGGTAACGGTAAATTTACCATTACCATACCATTACCAGCCAATCGGTTACCATTTTCGAGTGAAATCGGTATACCAGTTTAATCGGTATGGTAACAGTAAATTTACCATTTTCTACGGTAAATCATCGGTAACATTTCTTCAATACCAGCGGTAACGGTAATTTTACCAGTCAATTTATAATACATGTATATTCATGTAACATGCTTTATTATAGGCATTTAGAACCAAGCAAATGATTAAATTTAGTTTACTAACCAGGTGAAATAATGTTAAATACACTTCAGATCTTTCTCATTTATGTCTTTTATTAAGTAACACTATAAATTGTATAATGAAGCACCATTATGGTGTGAATACATGTTATGTTGAAACCTTTTTTAGATAAACGGTAATTTACCATTACCAGTGTAACGGTTACCAGATTATCGGTATACCAGTCTTCGGTATACCAGCCTATCGGTAACGGTAACGGTAAGCAATTTTCGCTTACCAATAAAAATGGTACGGTAACGGTATTTGTGAAATGGTAACGGTAACCATTACCATAACAGCCCTATCTTTGACTATCATAAGAAGAAATCTCCTCCAATTCTGCGTTTGCATTGTGTGTGTGGTGGGAGGTCTTATGGTAGTTTCATTTTCCAAAAGCATTTCGAATCTGTTTTATTTTCTTTGTGAAAAATAACTGTTTTACGATCTCACACCAGTCACCATGACTGACCTGGAGTTTATTGTTCACTTCCTAAACTCTGGGTGCCCACCAATTTCCACACGGGCAGTCTAGAGTTAGGTTATCAGGATATTCTGGATATTCTGGAGCTTTGGAAAGAAGCTGGATGACGAGACGTAGTATTTGTATCTGATAGTATTTATTCTGCTGTGTATTCGGTATGAGGACAAGTTTTATATAACTGTCCATTGATGTGCTGTGTTGTATTGAGTTGTATATTGACTCTGATTGATGTATGTATAAACTGATAAAATTCTTTTGTTTAAAGACTAGTGATTATCTATTATATATTATTCCGCTGCGATATGTGAGATTCTGATATTGTTTTCGTTTCTGATATTGTTCTGTTGTTCTTCTTCTCTTTTTCTTCTATCTTTTCTTCTACCCCTTCTTTCTTAAAACCATAACGGTTGGAATTTACGGCATTCGACTGGGCGCCATTCGATTAAGTCAGTATCGATGTCGATTTTCGAAAGTCGAAAATTCCCATACGTTATAGTCATGTCAATCTAGTGTAATGCTCTTGAATTGTTTTCTTATTTAAAACCAGTGAAGGAACTGGTCTCGACAAGATCGCCAGAAAAGTTCGCCATAGTTGAACTAGAGGCGCTAGTTGGTAATCAAAGGGAGGAAGGGATGCGGCGAGAAGGATTGAAGGCATTTACGCAAGGTGAAGTTCAGGGAGGTTGTGTGCATGGTGCACACATGTGCACGTGTACACATGCTGAAGATTAGAGAAGAAGGTTGCTGGATGAGTTTGCATAAACCCGAGTCAGTGTGTGTGTTATTTTGGATGTACTCGAGTTAATGGGTGCTGTGTTATGTATATATATGAGCAAGTCTTTGTTTTGTAATATGCATGATTAAATCAAAGTTTATAATTTCATTTTCCTATATCTTTTTCTTATGTTCTTCCTGTTCTTGATATTCTTCTTGCTATTTCATGTTCTTGTTATACTTCATCTTCTCCAACCACTACTAAACCTCCCTCCAATAACTCGAGCAATTAACTCCTCCTTAATCTTGCCTACCTTAATCCCCATTGAATTCTTCTACCTTACAAACTATAACACATTGTAACACCATGGCTAACATGCATAATCAAGCAAAGCAAGTTGCCCATACCAAAGTGGTATCAGAGTAGAATGATAATCAAGAAGCTTCTCCTCATCATTCCACCGATCCAGAAAACGATAACCAAAATGACAGCCATCTTTCCATGCCAACATTGGATGAAGAAAATGAAATCTGGCACAGGGAAGAGCATATCAATGATCAAACCAAAACAACATTGAATCAGTTGCAAGAGGCACAACAAGAATTGCATAATTCCCACCAAGAATTGCATTAGAGACTAAAAGACAAATCAAAGGAGATAAATCTCAAGATTGATCAAATATCTGAAACCTTAAAAATGGTATTGCAAGGACTTAAGGGCAATCAAGGCTCCTCTCACGACCGGTCAAGAACCCTACCACATGTGCCACCCTATCAAAGAAATCCTCAAAAAACCCATTTGATCTTACTCCAACCCCTGATTATTCCATTGGCATACTGTCTACCCATAAACTACCGCAGCACACCACTATAAAACTGGAGTTTCCCACCTACTCTGGAGATCACACAGTCATCGAATGGTCGGAACAAGTGGAAGAGCTCTTCAGATATCACCAGGCACCATAAAATGAATGGGTGCAAACATGCTCCTTCCACCTCAAATAAAATGTTCAAAAATGGTATAAGTGGTTGAAAAGAATTTTTAAGAATTACATACAATGGAAGGTATTTAGAGAGGAGATTATTCTCAGGTTTTCTCCCCCCGAATTAAAAAAACCCTTTGGTGCTTTTGCAAATTTAAAACAATTAACTACTGTGCAAGCCTATCTCACTAAATTCGAGCAATTGCAAGGCCTTCTTGATCACTTACATCCAGATTATGTGTTTGACAAGTTGCAGTGCTTATTCATCCCCAGTAGTTATGGTCAGGAAGAAAGATGGAACTTGGAGATTGTGTGTTGATTATAGGGGTTTGAATAACATCACTATTAAAGACAGATTTCCTATACCATTGGTGGATGACTTGTTTGATGAATTGCATGGTTCCAAATATTTTACTAAGCTGGACTTAAAGTCAGGATACTATCAGATTAGAATGAGTGAAGAAGATATACATAAAACTGCTTTCCAAACACATGAAGGTCACTAAGAGTTCACTGTCGTGCCTTTTGGCTTGGCTAATGCATCATCCACCTTCCAATCCTTGATGAATTATATATTTAAACCTTATTTGAGGAAGTTTGTGTTAGTATTTTTTGATGACATACTAATTTATAGCCAGACAATATTTGAGCATATGGAGCAGATTAAGTTGACCTTGCAGGTGCTGAAAGACAATTCACTAATCATTAATCTGTTCAAGTGCACATTTGCTAAAGAATCACTTGAGTACTTGGGCCATATTATATCAAGTGAAGGAGTAGCAATAGATCCTGGCAAGGTTGAGGCTATAAAAAATTGGCTACAACCTACAAATTTAAAGGCATTAAGAGGGTTCTTGGGTCTGGCAGGGTATTACAGGAAGTTCATAAGGAACTATGGTGTGATTGCCAAACCCCTTACTGATCTCCTTAAGAAGGATGCATTCAAGTGGAATGAAAAGGCTACACAAGCTATGGAACAGTTGAAACAATGTCTCAGCAACCCTCTAGTGTTACCTATGCCAGATTTTAACAAAAAATTCATAGTTGAGTGTGATGCCAGTTGTGTTGGTATTGGTGTTGTCCTCATTCAAGACAACAAACCCCTAGCATTTTTAAGCAAGGCACTACAAGGTAGGGCACTAAGTTGGTCCACATATGAGAAGGAATTGCTTTCCTTAATTCTGGCTACAAGAAAGTGGTCACAGTACTTGTTAGGAAGGCAATTCATCATCAGAATTGATCACCAGAGTCTCAAATACCTATTAACCCAGAAATTGCACACAGGAATACAAGCTAAGTGGTTGACCAAGTTACATGGATTTGATTATCAGGTCAAATTCACGAGTGGTAGAGAAAATGAGGTGGCTGATGCATTATATAGAAGAGATGAAGGAGTTGATGTCATTCACTCTAATTGTTTAGCAATTTCTCAAGTACAACCTGATTGGCTACTAGAGTTTAAGGGTACCTTGGCTTAGTCTTCTTTCTATGAAGAGGTTATCAAGCAGATCAAAGATGGCAGCACCCTAGCTGATAAGTACAAGATAGTGGATGGATTGGTATTTTACAGGGGAAAGATATTAATTGACCATCACAATAGCACCCTCATTTGAATCTTATTGAATGAATTCCACTCTAAACCTCTGGGAGGACACTCGGGAATAAAGGGAATATTGAAAAGAATTAAGCCAGTAATTTTTTGGAAAAGAATAAAAAGGCATGTTGAAGAGTATGTGAAGGAGTGTGAAGCATGTCAAAGGAATAAGGTGGAAAATATTAACATTCCAGGACTGCTACAACCCTTGCCTATACAAGAAAGAATATGGGTAGATATAAGCACGTATTTTATTACAGGATTGCCAAAACGTCAGAAGTACACAGTTATCTATGTTGTGGTGGATAGATTGTCTAAATATGCACATTTTTTCCCACTGTGTCGCCCTTATTCAGCCAAGGATGTGGCACAAGTATTTTTTAATGGATTTTTTAAGTTGCATGGTCTTCCTACTTCAATCATTAGTGATAGAGATGCCTTGTTTTCAAGTGCATTTTGGTAAGAGTTGTTCAAGTTGCAAGGATGTTCACTAAAGCTCAGTTCTGCCTATCATCTGGGCAAACTGAGGTGATTAATAAGATTCTAAAAGGGTATTTGAGATGTTTCATTTGCCATAGGCCTCATGAGTGAACTAAATGGGTCACCTTGGCTGAGTATTGGTATAATACCACATAGAAGACCTCTACAAATATCACCCTATTTCAGGCAGTGTATGCAGGGACGGTTCATAACGGTGGGTTGCCCAAGGCAATTTCAATCTTTTGTTGCCCTTATTGCAAAATGCTTTCATTTAAACATAAACTATTATTAAATTTGTGCTACTACTTGTAGTCATATGCATCAAATGTAAACTTTTTGAATGTTAAATACAACTTATAGTATGGAGAAGCTTTTGAGATGAATATTTCAATGGCAAGCTACTATGATATTAACATTAATTGTTTTTTTCTTTCCACATTTTAAATTCATTCTAGTTGCTAACTAGTGATCAATATTTTAAGCAGGAATATAAAATAATTATAGTAAAGTTTTTGCCAAAGGTACAAATGGCTGACATGCTACAAGTTTGGTCCAATTGTTAGTATCCAATATTACAAAGAAAAGAAGAAGTCAAACATTGAGATTGAGAAGAAAAAAACAGATCTATAAATATCTTTTTATAATGTGTACTAGTACTATTATTTCATTCATAATGTAAAGTATGTACAATATTATTCAAGATTCTACTATTTCAGAGCATGACATGTTTTAATTTATAGCCTTTAGATCAAAATACTATTATTTCATTCATAATGTATAGTACTGAAGAGACATTATCAACCTTTAAACTATCTAAAACAGTAGGACTATTTACATAGCATGACACTGCTATGTACTGGCTAGTAAAGAAAATATGTATATTTCATGGGGGGTTGCCTTGTTCTGGGAGGTTTCCCTAGGCCTTTGCCTAGCTTGCCTACCCCTGGAACCGGGCCTGAGTGTATGGAGTCCCTCCACCTACTTAATTACTTACATTCCTAACACTGCAATGGTGCAGCAGGTTGAAGAAGAGTTGTTCTCTCAAGATGTGGTCATCCAAATGTTGAAAGATAGCCTGAAACTTGCTAGAGATAGAATGAAGAAGTTTGCTGATCTCAAGAGGACTGATAGGAGTTTCAATGTAGGAGATTGGGTGTATTTGAGGTTGCAGCCTTATAGACAAATCACTGTCAGAAATTAGAAAACTCACAAACTCTCACCTAAGTATTATGGTCCATATGTAGTTGAGGAAAAGATTGGGGAGGTTGCATACAAGTTGAAGCTGCCTGCTCATGCTAAAATACATCCTATTTTTCATGTATCATAACTGAAAAAGAAGGTAGGACAAGGAGTGGCCATTCAGGAAGATTTTCCTACATTTGTTGAAGAAATGGTTAAATAACCCGATAAGATTCTAGATCGAGAATGGTGCCTAAAAATAATAGGCCAGTGGTTCAAATCTTGGTGAAATGGAAGAGCCAGTCAGAAGATGAAGCCACGTGAGAGGACTATTGGGAGATGATTGGCAAGTTCCCCACCTTGGACCTTGAGCAAGGTCCCTTTTTCATGGGGGAGGGAGATGTAATGCTCTTGAATTATTTTCTTATTTAAAACCAGTGAAGGAACTGGTCTCGCCAAGATCGCCAGAAAAGTTCGCCAGAGTTGAACTGGAGGCGCTGGTCGGTGATCAAAGGCAGGAAGGGGTGCAGCGACAAGGATTGAAGGCATTTGTGCAAGGTGAAGTTCGGGGAGGTTGTGTGCATGGTGCACGCATGTGCACGTGTACACATGCTGAAGATCGGAGAAGGAGGTTGCTGGATGAGTTTGGATAAACCCGAGTCAGTATGTGTGTTATTCTGGATGTACTCGAGTTAATGGGTGACGTGTTATATATATATGAGCAAGTCTGTGTTATGTAATATGCATGATTAAATCAAAGTTTAAATTTTCATTTTCTTATATGTTCTTCCGGTTCTTGATATTCTTCTTGCTATTTCATGTTCTTGTTATATTTCATCTTCTCCAACCACTACTAAACCTCCCTCCAATAACTCCAGCAATTAACTCCTCCTTAATCTTGCCTACCTTAATACCCATTGAATTCTGCTACCTTACAAACTGTAACACAATATTGTAACACCTTGGCTAACATGCGTAATCAAGCAAAGCAAGTTGCCCATACCATCTAGCCGTCATGTTCGGTGTCTTGATAGGAGGTCGCATTTCCTTCATGCGTGCCACCTTCTATTGCGAGTAGTAAGTATTATTAACATAGTCAAAGGGGTCTAAATCGTTTGATTAGCGTTTTAATATTTATCTATAATCAATTTGCTTGCAGGTTAATAAAAAGTTTTTCCGGTCTCTTACCTATTTGGTTATAGTCGAATTTTAAGAACAGCAAATAGGTATTATGAACCTCTAGGTATAGTTTTTTTGTTCTGTAATTTGATTCGTTTTCTGCATACTTCATTTTTTCTTCCTTGCTTCATATCTTAAAATTGCTATATGATTAACCCGAACCTTTTAATTCCAACATTGTATTTACATATATTTCTAAGTTTTATCATTTCAAAAATTTGGTATTCTTCACCATCTATACAATTTCTCAGGTTTTACGGCCTCTACTGGTATCAACAGTAAGAAAATAGGCAATGATACTCATATCCTGTCTCTATTGCTAAAGTTCTACCTCTACTGCAAATGTTATAAAATGTGCTGTTAAAATTGCAATCAGTCTCTTGAATCGTAACATGGGTAGCGTGGTGGGACTGGAGGATCCACCAATAAGATATGTGTTCAGATATATATATATATATATATATATATATATATATATATATATATATGTAAGCTCATTCATTGTGCTTGATAAATAAACTACATTAAACCTGAGTGCATGTTGTTGCATTTCCAAGCCATATGACATCATCCATGATGTGAGTTAATCTTTTGTAAGTGATGATCCATGTCCCAACACCCCATGTGACGCAGCGGATATTACAAAAACAATGTAGATCGATGAATGTAGTAATCGGTGGATTGGAAGATACTGAAATGCCCAAATTCGTTGATCCGAAGATGCCGAATTCTAGCTATCTCTGACACGTTGATCGCGCACGATACCGTGAGGAGAGATCTTCAATTCTTCGAGCGTTGATCAAGCGCACTTGATTCCGCGAATCGGCTTCTACAATCTTTGAATCGAGCGCACTCGATTATCCGAAAGAGGAGATAGGAGATTACACTCAACTACCAATTTGAATGAAAGCACAAAGCTAACAAAGAGAATTTTATTCAAAAATCAACAACCTTTTACAAATGAGACTCACGGCCTATTTATAGGCGAACAACTTTACAACAGAAATTACATCAACTCCTAAGTCAGCAACGACCTATAGATGACGACTTACGACCTATCTAAGGTCGGCAACGACCTATGTACAACACAGCGACTTATCAACATTACAAGTACAACACAACACATACGACTTACAGAAATACGACCTACGACTTATAAACTTGTGGCATCCCAGAACAACGATTTAAAGAAATCAACGGTAGAGATTAACTTGGCAGAGAATCAACGGCATCCAGAGCTTTGCGCGACTTACGACTTAAGGACTTCACGAGTTAAACTTCAGCGGCTTCAGAAATCTACGTCTCAGATTAAAGCGTCATAGAAATCCACGGCTCTGGTCTTCAGCGACTTAACTTAGGTCGATAACGACCTAAAAACAAACAGGTAGCGACTTAAGAAATCAACAGCCGAGATTAAGTCGGCAGGAAAGATCCACGGCTCCAGTCATCATCGACCTATCTCTTGACTCGTTAGGTCGTTCACGACCTAACACTTCACCACATTGCTCTGCCTTTTCACTGTGTGACTCGGTAGGTCGTTCAGACGACTTAGGCTCTTCGTTAGGTCGGCTGTGATCTTCACTAAGTCGTTGGAACGACTTATAACCTTTGTTAGGTCGGTTGCGACCTAAAACTCCAACTTTCCACCATTTCTCACCAAATCTTAACTCGTTAGCTTCCTTCTTAGGTCGGTCTCGACCTATCAACATCTTAAGTCGCACACGACCTATGACTTCTTCATTCTGGGCTGCATCATCCTCCCCAGGTTGAGAAAAATTCGTCCTCGAATTTGCACTTTCTGCATCCACAACAAACTCGTCTCCATGATATGGTACGAGATGCTTAACATTGAATACGTCAGACGTATACACATTATCTGGCAGCTTCAATCTATAAGCATTTTCGTTGATTCTCTTTAAAATTTCCACTGGACCAATCTTTCGTGCTTTCAATTTATTGTACGTTCCCACCGGAAAACGATCTTTTGTCAATATTGCGTAAACCAAATCTCCTTCATTAAACTCAACATTTCTTCGTTTCAAATCTACATATTGTTTATACTTCTCATTTGCTTTCTCCAATCGTTCCTGAATGATTTTATGACATTCCGCCAATCCATCAACAAAATCAGCAGCTTTCTTAATTGTCTTCTTTGATTGTGGCACTATCGTTAGATCCAACGGTCCCTTCAGTAAGCTTGAATATACTATCTGGAATGGACTGAATCCTGTACTACGATTCACCGCATGATTATGAGCAAATTCTTCCTAGCATAACTTCACATCCCAACTCTTCAGATTATCTTGCACAAGACACCTCAGTAAATTCCCCAATGATCTGTTCACAACCTCGGTCTGTCCATCCGTTTGCGGATGATAAGCACTACTAAACTTCAGCTTCGTTCCCACCATCTTCCACAAACTTAACCAAAAGTGACTCAGAAATCGAGTATCTCTATCCGACACAATAGATTCTGGCAATCCATGAAGTCGATAGATCTCCTTGAAAAATAATTGAGCAACATGAACAGCATCCGCCGTCTTCTTACAAGCAATAAAATGTGCCATTTTCGAAAATCGGTCAACTACCACATAAATGGAATCATTACCACGCTGCGTTCTTGGCAACCCCAACACAAAGTCCATACTCACATCCACCCATGGTTTAGTTGGTACAGGTAGCGGCATATATAAACCAGCATTAGTCGCAGTTCCTTTCGAAACCTGACAGATATGACATCGCTCCACAAACCTTTCCACCTCTTTCCTCATCGATGGCCAAAAATAAGATTGCAAAATTAATTGCAATGTACGGTCTCTACCCACGTGGCCTTCCTCGTGTAACTCTTTAACAATTTTCATTCTCAAACTACAATCAGGTATGCACAATCGATTTCCTTTGAACAGAAAACCGTCTACCATCACGAACTCATCCGTTTTCCCCTCCTTAACTTTATCAACAAACTTTGCAAAGTAAAAATCATCGACAAATAATTCTGGTAGTTCTTCAAACCCTGTCACCTCAACTTTCAGTGTAGTCAACAAATGACTCCTCCTACTCAAAGCATCAGCCACACGATTCGTCACCCCTGACTTGTGTTTAACAACAAAAGTAAACTGTTGCAGATATGCAATCCACGATGCATGTCTCGCTGAAATCTTGTCTTGCCCTTGTAAATGCTTTAACGCCTCATGATCAGTGTAAAGAACAAACTCCTTCTGAAATAGATAGTGTCTCCAGTGTTTAATAGATTGCACAACAGCATAAAATTCTACATCATATGTACTGTATCTCATTTTTGCTCCAGATAACTTCTCGCTAAAGTATGCAATCGGACGTCCCCTCTGACTCAATACTCCTCCAATCCCAACCTTGGATGCATCAGTATGTAGTTCAAACACTAGCTGAAAATCTGGTAATATTAGAATTGGTGTAGACGTCAAGAGTTCTTTGATTCGCTCAAAAGCAACCCCGGCTTCCTCCGTCCATGCAAACTGTTTACCCTTCATGCAATCTGTAACAGGTGCCATCACACTACTAAAGTGTGGAATGAACCTTCGATAAAATGAAGCCAACCCGTGAAAACTACGAACTTCCGTTATCGTTTTGGGCTGCGGCCAATCTCTGATTGCTTCGATTTTACTTTGGTCAACCTGTATTCCTTCTTCCGACACAACATATCCCAAAAATAAAACACACCTCGCCATAAAGACACACTTCTTTGTAGCAGCATAGAATTGTTCTTCACGAAGAATAATTAACACTTTCTTTAAATGTTGAACATGCTCTTCTGCACTAGCACTGTAGATTAGAATATCATCAAAGTAAACCACAACAAATTTTCCAATGTACGGTCTGAAAATTTGATTCATCACCCTCATGAATGTACTCGGTGCATTCGATAGACCAAACGGCATTACCAGCCATTCATACAAGCCATCCCTCGTCTTGAATGCTGTCTTCCATTCGTCCCCTGGTCTAATGCGAATCTGATGATAACCGCTCTTCAAGTCAATCTTAGAAAAGATTACAGACCCACTAATTTGATCTAATAAATCATCAAGCCTCGGCATCGGAAATCTGTATCTGACTGTGATCTTATTCAATGCTCTATTATCTGTGCACATCCTCCACGTTCCATCCTTTTTGGGTACCAATAGAGCTGGTACAGCACAAGGACTTAAACTCTCCTGCACACGCCCCTGTTCAAGCAATTCCTCTACCTGCCTCCGCAACTCTTCATGTTCCTTCGGACTCATTCAATAATGTGGTCTGTGTGGCAACACAGCACCCGGAACAAGATCGATTTGATGTTGTATGTCTCTCAAAGCCGGTAACTCCTTTGGTAACTCATCTGGGAATACATCTTCAAATTCTTTCAAAACTGGCTTTGCTTCTTCTGGTATTTCAACCTCTTCACTGCTCTCTCGTCCAATCAACAAGAATACTTCCGGCTCTTCCTCAACCTCCTTCACAAACTCCTTCAAAGATAACAAAGTTTTGAGCTCTTCAATCTCCTCCAACTTGTTTTCCTCCTGTTGTCGCTTCTTTGGAACTAGAGTAATCTTTGTGCCTTTAAACATGAAACTGTAACTGTTGGTACGCCCATCATGTTGCACCGCTCTATCATACTACCACGGTCTCCCCAGCAACAAATGACAAACGTCCATATCTACCACATCGCACCAGATTTCGTCTTTATATTTCTTCCCAATTGAAAACTTCACACAAGCCCTTCGTCCAACCTTCACCTCCCCGCCTTTCCTCAACCAAGCTAGCTTGTACGGTTTCGGATGTTTCTCAGTCTTCAATGCCAACTTCCTCACAGCTTCTGAAGAAATTATATTATCACAGCTTCCAGCATCAATAACAAATTTGCAAACCTTCCCCAGAATGGTACATGTTGACTGAAAAATATTGCTCCTTAACCAACTACAATCCTCCTCTTGCTTTGGCGTTAAACAAGACCTCTTCATCATTAGATTATAACCTTCGTCTCTCGTCACTTCTTCTTCCTCCTCATCAGGTGGTGAATTAGAACATTCAGCTTCTTCATCCTCATCCTCAACCTCCGCGATCATAGCTCTCTTCTTCGGCTTCGGACATTCGCTACTTTTGTGGCCCATTTCTTGGAAATTATAACATTTGAAACCATTATTGACTTTCGCCTTTCCAACCTCATTCACAACTTGTTTTGCAACAACTTTTGAAACATTAGAACTTACACTAACACCCTTCACTTGATTATTGGAATTTGTAAACATACCACCTCCTCGTCGTCCCTGCTTCTCCCAAGCCAACGCTTTCTGATGTGCTTCCGCTACAGATCTGGGATCAAACATGTTAACCATATCCTGAATCTGCATTCGCAATCCCCCAATGAATCTAGATGTCAGCTGCTCTTCCGTTTCCATAATATCATTCCGTGCAATAAGTTGATAAAATTCGTCAGCATAGTCATTCACAGATTTCGTTCCTTGTCTCAAGTTTTGCAAACGTTTGTACATCAAAGATTGATAATTGTAAGGTAAGAACGTTGCTTTCATCAATTTCTTCATCTTCTCCAAAGATTTAACTTTTGACTTTCCCATTCGTTCACGTGTAAGTTTGGTTTGCTGCCACCATGCCAAAGCTCTACCCCTCAACCTTGTAGCAACCAACTTCACTCTACGATGTTCTGGAACTTCTTTGAAGTCAAAAATCTCCTCAACATTAGCCACCCAATCTAGAAACTCCTCCGCTTGCATACCACCTTTGAATTCAGGAACTTCAGTCTTCATCTCCGACTCCCACTTGTGATCATACTCAGAGTAATTTCTTCCTTGTCCTCGTCCTTGTCCTCGAACACTACCACCATCATACTCCTCTTGAAAATCAGATGTATATCATTGTCTATCTCGTCCACCCACATCTCTACTACCATCACGTCTACCACCATCATCCCTTCTATCTACATTCCTCCGTTCACGATCATCCACGTTCCTCCTACGCCTTTGATCATCGTCAACACTTCTGTCTCGATTGGAATGTGGCGAGACTCTACTTACCCCATGGTTAGATTCAGGTGAAACCCTTCTCCGATTTTGATTCATTTCTAACATCATCTTCTCTAATCGTCCAATCCCTTCATTAAGCTTTTCACTAAAATTTTCATTGATTCTTTGCTCCATCTCATCAGCTTCTTCTCTTCGATATAAAGCTTCTACGTTTTGGTGACGATTAGCTCTCCTTGGTGGCATACTTGAAAAATTTCAAAACTCTTCAACACTTCAAAATACAAACACCTTTCGGACTTTGATCCAAAATGAAATGGATCGAAAACTCCCACTTTGTTGCTACTTCGCGATGAACACGATGAACACAACTTCTCCAAATGATGCAAATTTGATCTCCCACACTTCTACTTAGCTCGGCTTCTCACTTCAAGCTTGGCTATCACTTGATCTCTTCAAAACTCCAAAATGATTAGGCTCCAAGTCTCGATCTAGCTATGATTGGCTAGAACAAGCTCTGATACCAAATCTGACGCAGCGGATATTACAAAAACAATGTAGATCGATGAATGTAGTAATCGGTGGATTGGAAGATACTGAAATACCCAAATTCGTTGATCCGAAGATGCCGAATTCTAGCTATCTCTGACACGTTGATCGCGCACGATACCGTGAGGAGAGATCTTCAATTCTTCGAGCGTTGATCAAGCGCACTTGATTCCGCGAATCGGCTTCTACAATCGTTGAATCGAGCGCACTCCATTATCCAAAAGAGGAGATAGGAGATTACACTCAACTACCAATTTGAATGAAAGCACAAAGCTAACAAAGAGAATCTTATTCAAAAATCAACAACCTTTTACAAATGAGACTCACGGCCTATTTATAGGCGAACAACTTTACAACAGAAATTACATCAACTCCTAAGTCAGCAATGACCTATAGATGACGACTTACGACCTATCTAAGGTCGGCGACGACCTATGTACAACACAGCGACTTATCAACATTACAAGTACAACACAACACATAAGACTTACAGAAATACGACCTACGACTTATAAACTTGCGGCATCCCAGAACATCGATTTAAAGAAATCAACGGTAGAGATTAACTCGGCAGAGAATCAATGGCATCCAGAGCTTTGCGCGACTTACGACTTAAGGACTTCACGAGTTAAACTTCAGCGGCTTCAGAAATCTACGTCTCAGATTAAAGCGGCATAGAAATCCACGGCTCCGGTCTTCAGCGACTTAACTTAGGTCGATAACGACCTAAAAACAAACAGGT